>NW_020872403.1:846221-857235 GCF_003789085.1 Penaeus vannamei
ATCCATGACTTGCATTTCACTTGAGCAGCCATTCAGCCTCTCAACCTCTCGGCCCATTTCCATTCCTCACAAACCTCACAATTATTCCCTGCAGCATTAAAGTCTCTCGGCAAGGTCGCGAGAAGACGCTTCAAGGATGCTGTAGTTTTTTTTTTTTTTTTTGTCACAATCAGTTTTTACGTCAGTTTATGACAAGTTCAGAAGTCTCTGCCTGTTGTATGGTGCTTTTTTATGGTAGATACTTATATGGGGCTTTGTTTACTTAGAATTCTTTTTAATTGTACTTAAATCATCGTTATCTCGCGAATGGAGCGTGCCTTTACACGCACGCTCCCTTCGATGTTGAACTTGGGTAACCGCCGACCGTAGATTTCCGCGCCAAAATTCAAATTAATTTTCATCATGTTTTATGATTCTTTAAATATCTCTTTCATACCGCCGTTATTATTATTTTAGTTATGACAGTTTTATTTGTAAAAACTTTCTTATCACATGTCTCTACATATATGATATTGAAAAAAGAGCCATTGGAATGGAAGTAAAGAAAATAAATGGATGAAACAAAAGACTGAGAGATAAATGCATAGTTGTGAAAATAGAGAGGGGGAGAAAGGGGAAAACAAACACAACACATATATGTGTGTGTGTGAAGAGAAGGGAAAAACACACACACAACACAGAGAACACACACACACACACACACCAGCACACACACACACACACACACACACACACACACAGACCGACTGGTTAGAGGGAAAGACAGAGATTCAGAACCAGTCAGGAATATTCCGGCGGCGTCTCCCGCTCGCCAAGGCCTCGAGAATTCCGTCGACAAAGGATTAATTGATTGAATTTCCCGGAGCCTTTGCCGCGAAGGCCGGGCGGAGTGAGCTGTCGTCGACCTTAACCGCAAATACTTCAAGTACCTTTTGGAGACAAATGGAATTCCTCGCCAAGAAATTCCTTTATCTGCTTCATGCCTCCTCTTTATTTATTTATTTATTTATTTAAAAGGTAGATTTCCTTAACTAGTCTCTTTCTCTTTCTCTCTCTCAAACTCTCTCTCTCAAACTCTCTCTTCTCTCTCTTCTCTCTCTCTCTCTCTCTCTCTCTCTCTCTCTCTCTCTCTCTCGTCTCTCTCTCCCTCCCTCGTCCTCCCTTCTCCCTCTCTCTTCCCTCCAACTCTCTCTCTTTCCCTCCCTCCATCCACCCCCTCTCTGTTTCTCGCTCTCTCCCTTTCCCCTCCTCCCCCTCCCTCCACCCCCTTCTCTCTTTCTGCCAACCCTCTCCTCCATTCCCCCCCCCCCTATCTTCCACTCCTACCTCAATCTTCGGAGTCATGATTTCTACAAAGTATCCCCGAGAATGCTGTTCCTTCTTCCGTGCCCCCCTCTCCTCTCCCCCCCTCCTCCTCTCCTCGTTTTCTCCTCTCCTACCCCCCTCCCCCTCCTCTACTCTCCTCTTTTCTCTTCCCCCCTCCCCCCTCCCCCCCTCTCCTCTCCCTTCTCCTCTCTCCTCCTCCCCACCCTCCTCTCCTCTTTTTCCTCTTTCCCCCCCCTCCCCCTCTCTCCTCTCCCTCTTTTTCTCCTCTCTCCCCCCTCCCCCTTCCCCCTCATCTCCTCCTCCCCCCTCCCTCCATCTGCTTCCAACGTAAGTGATAAAAGTGTTGTCTCGTAACTCCTGGCTCTTCGGAGTGTCCCGAGGAGGACATTCCTTCCCCTTCACCCTTTCCTAGACCCATCCCCCTCTTCCTCCTTCTCTCTTCTTCTTCTGTTTCTTTTTCATCATCTTCTTCCCACTCCGTTCCCACCTTTTCATATTTCTGCTCTTCTTCTCCTCCTCTTCTTCTTCTTCTTCTCTTCTTCTTCTTCTTTTCTTTCCTCTTCTCTTCTCTCTTCTCTTCTCCTTCTTTCTTCTTCTTCTTCTTCTTCTCCTCTTTCTTCTTCTTCTTCTTCTCCTACTCCTCCTCCTCCTCCTTTCCTCCTTCTCCTCCTTCTTCCTCCTCCTCCCCTCCTCCTCTCCTCCTCCTCCCCCTCCCCCCCCCCCCTCCTGCAACATATGGCCCGCAAGTGCCACGCGGCCGGAGACGGCCTTGAGGACGTGCGTCACAGCCTCCGTCGCCGGGCTTCTGTGTCACAAGAGACGCTGCGGTTTTTCCCACTTCTCGCCAAGGCTGCCTTTGCGGCGCAGGATAATGCTATGGGGATTTACATACGCGTTCCGGGGACGGCGCTTCCAGAGGCGCTGACGCAGGCAACGGCTGAAGCAAATGGCTGAAACAAATGACTTTCCTCTCGTAAGAATTCGCCAAATGGCTGCCGGAGACTCGGGGGCATTTTCCCCTCCTCCGCCGGGAAAGGCCTCGCCAACCTCTCATTCAAGCGAACGACAGTAATGACGAAAAGAACGACAGAAGAACAACAGATAATTCCTGCCTCCATTCACAGGAACCCGGCCGCGCGACCCGCCATTGAGGCCGACGACAAAGCCCGGGGAAGGAACCCGGTCGCCCGGTCGCAAGGCGGCACAGCCATCTCTCGGACAAACAGACAAACAAAAAAGGAACAAACGCAATAAAATAAAATAAAGGTCCCTTTGCCCTCAAACAAACAAAGTAAAAGGAGATAATCTGCCTCTCATCTCGGAAAAGGATCGGAAATACCAGACCCGCGCCGCGCCTCGGAGTCCTCTCCCTCTCTCCTCCCGTCGCTCGGGTCCTGCGTTCGGGGAATCGCCGAGGATCACGAGGCGGGGGCTTTTGGGGAATGGGAAGGGGGGGAGGGAGAGGAGGAGAGCAGAAGCAAAGGTAGAGAGAGAGAGAGAGAGAGAGAGAGAGAGAGAGAGAGAGAGAGAGAGAGAGAGAGAGAACAGACAGAGAAAGAGAGACAGAGACAGACAGAGAGAGAGAGACAGAGACAGACACAGACAGACAGAGAGAGCAGAACAGAGACAGACAGGCAGACAGACAGACAGTCAGTCAGTCAGTCAGTCAGTCAGTCAGTCAGTCAGTCAGCAGCAGCAGCAGGCAGGCAGGCAGGCAGAGGCAGCAGTAGGGATTAAGAAAAGAGAAAAGGATGAGGGAGAGGAAAGAGAGTAAACGAGAAGAAGAAGATGAATTGTAATAACAGTTTAAGAAGAAAAAGTACAAGAACGATGATGAAAATTATTAAAGTGACAAAGATTATAATAGTAGCAGTAATGATGATAATGACAAAGTCAATGACAATGGTAATGGTAGTAACAGGAACATTTATAATTTTCGACATATCCTACTCCATCCTTCGCATCTGGCACTTCTTCAAAATAGATTTAGAATTGTTCATGATCACGCAGACTGTGGCCAAGCGCAGACAGCTTCCGTGCCTCTAAAAACTGCCATCTTCAGACTGAGCAGATCTGTTCCCGGCCGCCCAAGCGCTGGCTTCCTCCCTCCCTCCTCGCCTTTCTTCTCTTCTCAACTTAAATTTTCTCTGCAAAGCCATTCATTACAGTTTTGTAATATATATTTTCATAGCAAAAATTAGAACATGATTCTGATATCCTTAATCATGAAAACCCTTGTTTCACTACAACAACCAGAAACTTAAATCATTACATATTTCCCATTAGCGTGTATGTCACATAGTTACCAGCCAGTGTTCATTATTGCAAATTATTACAAATGTTCTAACTATAAAGCGCAAATATCAGAGCACAAACGCGTTTGCAATAATAATAGTGATAATAAAAGTGCTGATAATAACAATAATAATGATATTGACATTAATAAAAGTGATGACAATGACAGTAATAAAAATTATGATAATAATAATGATAATGATAACAATAATAATGATAATAGCAGTAATGATAATGATAATCACCACAACAGTGATAGTAATAATGAATATGATGTTGATGAGCATGATCATAATGATAAGAATAATGATAATAATGATGGTAAATAGTAATTGTAGGATGATAATGATAATTATAATTGTAATAATAATGATACTGATAATAGATAAGAGGAATTACAGAAATTATGGTAATGATAGACAATTATAATAATGACAAATAGTTATAATGATAGTAACAATAAAAGTGAAAATGGTAATGGTAATATTATTGATAATGATGGTGATAACAATAATGATGATGATAGATGACACCAGTTATGCTAATTATGAATATCATCGTTGCAGAAGTATGATAACGGGAGAATAAGAGGGCGGGGCAGAGGCAGGAGACGGAAGCTGAAGGTCTGAGTCACGTGATCCAGCGGTCAGAATTGGCTCGTTCCATTTGCTGACGCCGCGGGAAAATCTATTATTTCGTATGATATTGAGAGAGGGAGAACGTGCACAATGCCGCGGAAACAAACGATGCGTACATGCAGCCATAGGGAGTACACACACACGCACACGGACGCCACTTCACCAACACGTGAGTCATTCGGGGAAGGACAGCGTAATGGGTTCGGTTCCGTGCAAGAGCCACGGCTTCGACCACCGCTCAAGGGCGAGGCGCGGTCGTCTCGGTGTGCCAAGTACGACGCTTTCGGGGAATGAGGACGACGAGGGTTTTGAAAGGTCGTTCCTGTCGAAGAAAAAAGAAATGGGAAGGATAAAAACTAAACATTCTTTGGGATATTTATTTCTTTAAGTAAATGGATAAATCAAACGATGCAGACTTGTGTACGTGTGTGCGTGTCGCGGCGATGTGGGTCAGGAAGTCCGGGCTTAGCCGCGAGAGGGAGGTTGTTTGTGTGTGTGTGCGTGTGTGTGTGTGTGTGTGTGTGTGTGTGTGTGTGTGTGTGTGTGTGTGTGTGTGTGTTGTGTGTGTGTGTGTGTGTGCGTGTCTTTGTGTGTGTGTCTGTGTGCGTGTCTGTGTTTGTGTGTGTGTGTGATGTGTGTCTGTGTGCGTGTCTGTGTTTGTGTGTGTGTATGTGTGTCTGTGTGCGTGTCTGTGTTTGTGTGTGTATGTGTGTCTGTGTGCGTGTCTGTGTTTGTGTGTGTGTATGTGTGTCTGTGTGCGTGTTGTTTGTTGTGTGTCTATGTGTGTCTGTGGCGTGTCTGTGTTTGTGTGTGTGTGTGTTTGTGTGCGTGTCTTTGTGTGTGTATGTGTGTCTGTGTGTGTATCTGTGTTTGTGTGTGTGTGTATGTGTGTCTGTGTGCGTGTCTGTGTGTGTTGTGTGTGTGTGTGCGTGTGTGTAATGTGTGTCTGTGTGTGTCTGTGTTGTGTGTGTATGTTGTGTGTCTGTGTGCGTGTCTGTGTTTGTGTGTGTGTATGTGTGTCTGTGTGCGTGTCTGTGTTTGTGTGTGTGTATGTGTGTCTGTGTGCGTGTCTGTGTTAGTGTGTGTGTGTGTGTGTCTGTGTGCGTGTCTGTATTTGTGTGTGTGTATGTGTGTCTGTGTGCGTGTCTGTGTTTGTGTGTGTGTGTGTTTGTGTGCGTGTCTTTGTGTGTGTGTGTGTGTCTGTGTGTGTATCTGTGTTTGTGTGTCTGTGTGCGTGTCTGTGTTTGTGTGTGTGTCTGTGTGCGTGTCTGTGTTTGTGTGTGTGTCTGTGTGTCTGTGTGCGTGTCTGTTGTTTGTGTGTGTGTATGTGTGCCTGTGTGCGTGTCTGTGTGTGTGTGTGTGCGTGTTGTGTGTCTGTGTTGTGTGTTGTGTGTGTGTATGTGTGTCTGTGTGCGTGTCTGTGTTTGTGTGTGTGTATGTGTGTCTGTGTGCGTGTCTGTGTATGTGTGTCTGTGTGCGTGTCTGTGTTTGTGTGTGTGTATGTGTGCGTGTCTGTGTCTGTGTGCGTGTCTGTGTTTGTGTGTGTTTATGTGTGTGTCTGTGTTTGTGTGCGTGTCTGTGTTGTGTGTGTGTCGTGTGCGTGTCTGTGTTTGTGTGTGTGTATGTGTGCGTGTCTGTGTCTGTGTGGTGTGTGTGTGTATGTGTGTGTGTGCCTGTGTCGTGTCTGTGTCTGTGTGCGTGTCTGTGTTTGTGTGTGTGTGTGCGTGTGCGCGCGTAAGCGTATGTATATATATACAATTAAAAAAAAATAATGTTCATGTTTTCTTGTCCTCTTTTCTTCTATATCTTCGCACCTTTCATTTCTCCTTTTACTTGGTTTCTCGCTCGCTCCATATATCTCCCTCCCTCTCTCTAACCCCTTTTCCAACATCCCCCCCCCCCCCGCCGACGGCCGCCTCCCGCAGGCGTTAGTAGGGCGCGCGTTCGAGTCGGAAGTCGCGTCCATTCGGGGCCAAATTTGCGGCTTGCTCCTGCGGTTTTACAGGTAATTCTCGCCGTGTCTGATCGCCGATGGCTTGTAGTTCTCGGTGTATTTTGTAAAATATATTTCCTCTTTTCAAAGGTTCGCTCGGAGGGGCTACGGGCTCCCTCCTCGCGCGGCGCCGTCAGGAGGGCCGGTGCGCCACGGCCCCTCACGGCGAGCGCAGCCGTTGGTCTGGCAGTTTATTGGTCTCGTTCGGCTGCTTCGTTTCTCTCCTTTCGAGTTGGAGACCTGACGAGCGTAGCGAAGGGAGAGCTGGAGCGGAGAGCATTGGTAGGGAGGGTGACAGGGAGACAGAGGAGGAAGGGAGAGGTGGAGGGAGAGGGAGGCAGGGAGAAGGGGAGAGACCACACTTAGCGCCCCCCCTCCCCTCGACGCATTAGCATACTCCGCCGACGCAGCGAGCCCTCCGACGGCCGACCCGCCGGCCCCGCCTCGCGTCAGCCCGAAAGCCGCTCGAGATTCCCCTTGCAATTCCTGCGGCCGAGGCTGGGCAGCGCAGGACGACGGTGCGCTGCCTCTCCGGGCGGGGCGGGGGGGGGGCAACGGGGCTTCGGACAGGCCGGATATTGAGGTACATCTTTGATGAGCCTTGATTGGAGGTGAAAGCATTCGAAATGGGCGACGGGTCTTTAAATAGGCTTTGTAGCCCATCGATGCTTGTCTACCTGGAAGTGACCGAGAGCGAGTATACACATTCGTATGCACGGATCGGTCAGTCTCTGTATATTTTTTTTATCAATTTCCATGCAAGTCGATTCGTGGCTGCTGAACTGTGCGTACGCAGACGTCGCCCCGATCCGTCCGCACAAGGAATGTTTGTTCACGATCTCGTTCAACGCCCGGGACCCTCTTGCCCGGGCTGAGGCGATGCCCTCCCAGTGCCACCCTCGGGGCAGGGACGATGCCAGCGCAGGGCCGCCCTTGCTTGGTCAGACGCCCTTTCGGACGTCAACCGCGGTTCAAGGCTGAATCAGCGCACAAGCCTCTCGCACAACCCAAATACGAGTCACGCCTCGCGAATTGGGACGCCTCGCGCCCGCCTGGACGGCATCGAGCCGCCGGAAGTTCGGTCCAGATGAGAGGCGCTTCGGCTGCGAGGGACACGGGCGGCGGGAGGGGAGGATGGTGGCTCTCTGTCTGTCTGTCTGTCTCTGTCTGTCTGTCTCTGTTTATCTGTCTGTCTGTCTGTCTCTGTCTGTCTGTCTCTTTCTCTCTCTCTCTCTCTGTCAGTCTGTCTGTCAGTCTGTCTCTCGCTCAATCTCTCTCTCTCTCTCTCTCTCTCTCTCTCTCTCTCTCTCTCTCTCTCTCTCTCTCTCTCTCTCTGTCTCTCTCTCTCTAGTACTTTATGTATATGTATATTTATTTAGTTTGTGTGTTTTTCATATACAAAGCGACATGTGGTTATTAGATTCATAAAGAGGGTATATGCAGGTAATAAGATTTCTAGCTCGCAATTTGGAAGAATTCACGTGCAGACATCTTGCTGATGTTTTGCTATTGGCAGTATTATACACCTATATTATCAGGCCTATACAATGTAGAACACGCCCATGTCCACGAATCTGTACAGGGAATATATAATTTCTATTTACAGATGTGGGTGCATACCATGATCGAATATTTACAGATCCACGGGCGTATAATTTCTCCACTTCCTGACTGAAACAAGCAGAGGCAGAGCTGTCTCGCGAGCACCTGGATTCGCATTGCCCTCTGTAATTACGTTATTTTTTACTCGAAGGTTCTTTTGGCTATTTGAGGCCGCGTGATTTATTTATATCAACCGGCGTTCATTTTTAGCGGTTTTTGATCGTGTTGGTCGTTCCTTTCAATATCCTCCAGCACCTGTTCACAACGGACTTTCCCCTCGGCGCCGCCACGGTCTGTCCGATCGGAAATAGACAGGTCCGTTAAGTCGCCATGGCGGGGGACAGCTGTGCATGAACCTCATGACCCATTGTGGTGCCTTCGCCTTCACCCACTGCCAGCAGCTGTCGGGGCCGCTGTCATCCCCTGCCTGGCTCCGGTCGCCGCGCTCACCTGCCTCTGGGGCCGCTGGGCCAGGGACGCCAAGGCTGCTCTCTTGCTGTTGCTTGTGTTGGCACTGTTGTTGTTATTATTATTATTATTATTATTATTATTATTATTATTATTATCATTTTCACTGTTGTTGGTGGGTGTGTTGCAGCTGTTTTTGTTATAGTCATGGTTATGATTGTTATTACTATGATCTCCATTATCGTTATTATTACTGTTGTTATTCACCATCGCGCAGCCTATATCCTAATCCTCACAGACTTATTCAACGCGGTCGCCATTTCGTCCAAATCTTGCCAACGCCTTTCCTTTTTTGCAGGCGACGGCGCCCAAGGAGCCTCAGCCTCAGCCCGGAAGCGCAGGACGCCCACCCGCCCGGCCTCTCTCCCCGATTCGGTAAGGGACGCCCACCATTTTTCCCACGGCCGCCCGTACGCCCGTATCCCTTGTCGATAGGCTTGCGACGCCCTGGACTTAAGCATCGCCGCGTCGACACCTGGGCAATTAGTTGGCACGGGGAACGCCCAGCTGACACGGACCACGCCCAGCGCCACACCTGCCCGCTCGGTGATTGGCTAGTCTCTCACCTGCCACGCTTGCTGATTGGTTGTTGTATCACCTGTCAGCTGCTGCTGTGTTTATGTGTCCGTGTGTAGGTTTGGTTGTTTGTTGGGCGTGTATTTCTTGGTGTTTGTTTGTCGTGTGCATATATGTGTGTGTGCGTCTGTGCGTTTGCCGTGTGCATCTATGTGTATGTGGCCAGGGCTATGTGGTTCATTCATTGTTTGTTTACCGCAATTCCGCCGTCGTGTTGGGCAGGTGCGGCGCCGAGGGCCGTCACGCCGGCGCTGATGAGAACCTCTGTGCATATTTGCAGAGACGAATAACTGCGAGAGAGACGGGGATGCGCATTGGACGGGAGAATAGAAAATAAAGATGAGAAGAAGAAGGAGAAGAAAATAAGATCAGTGGCACAAAGGTGGAAGGAGGGGGCCGGGGTCATAGGGAGGGGGGGGTAGGGATGCCCTGATCACGGCTTTCACTTTCGGGAACGCTCGTTCGACGACGGGAGCGGGGGGGGGGTGATATGCACACACTCAAATATATTCATATATATATGTATACATACTTACACACACACACACACACACACTATACATATATTATATATATATATATATATATATATATATATATATATTATAGAGAGAGAGAGAGAGAGAGAGAGAGAGAGAGAGAGAAAGAAAGAAAGAAAGAAAGAAAGAAAGAGAAAGAGAGAGAGAGAGAGAGAGAGAGAGAGAGAGAGAGAGAGAGAGAGAAAGAAAGAAAGAAAGAAAGAAAGAAAGAAAAGAAAGAAAGAAAGAAAGAAAGAAAGAGAGAGAGAGAGAGGGAGAGAGAAAGAGAGAGATGTAGAGAGAAAGATATATATATATATATATATATATATATATATATATATATATATTATATATATAGGAGAGAAGAGAGAGAGAGAGAGAGAGAGAGAAGAGAGAGAGAGACAGACAGACAGACAGACAGACAGAACAGACAGAACAGACAGACAGACAGACAGAGGCAGGCAGCAGGCAGCCAGGCAGCCAGGCAGGCAGGCAGGCAAGCAGACCGACAGACACACACACACACATACACAGTCAGAGACAGGGATAGACAAAGCCGGCAGACTAGACAGACAGACAGACAGCCAGAGAGAAGGGTCGCCGCCCCCCTGCTCGCGTGTCCTTGCGCCCCATTCCTCGCGGGCGTGAGTTGACACCGCCCACGCCCGCAGGTCAACGCTCGCATCACTTGTTTATCTGTGCGTGCGCTTGCATGTGTGTGCATGCATTTGTATTTTATTTGCATGTGATTGCGTGCTCGCGTTTGTGCGTGTGTGCGAGGCGAATGGGGGAGAGAGAGAGGGAAGGAAGATGAAGGAAGCGAGTTGGAGAAAAAGGGAAGAGAGTGTGAGTGTGTGTGTGTGTTTTATTTGTTTGTTTGTGTTTGTGCTCCGTGCGGGCGTGGGGGCAAAGGGGACGAGAGAGAATATTAAGGGGTTAAGGGAGGGCCGGGGAGGGAGGGAGAGGGGGGAGGGGTCAGACGAGGGGAGGGCCCCAGAGAGGAGGAGAGGAGAGGGGGTCCAGGGGAAAGGGGGTCAGGGGGGGAGTAGCTGCTGAGGTAGCGCCGCCCCGCCCTCAGACTCTGGCGGCTGATTGCCACGGACAAAGCCTAATTAATTATAGTAATGAGTTAATTATTGTTGTGACTAATGCTCATTAATCATGAGTCGCCTTTCAGGACCTGCGTTTGAGTTTGTTCAGGGAACCAACTGAGGAGATAGGATTCTCTCTCCCCTTCTCTCTCTCTCTCCCTTCTCTCCCTCTCTCCCTCTCTCTCTCTCTCTCTTCTCTCTCTCTCTCTCTCTCTCTCTCTCTCTCTCTCTCTCTCTCTCTCTCTCTCTCTCTCTCTCTCTCTCTAAATCAAAAAATAAAAAATCTCTCTCTCTCTCCCTCCCCCCTTTCTCTCTCTCTCTCTAAAATAAAAAAATAAAAAATCTCTCCCTCCCTCTCTCTCCCCTTTCTCTCTCTCTCTCTCCCCCCCGCCCCCCCTCTCTCTCTCTCTCCCTCCCTTCCTACACACACACACACACACACACGCATGTAATATAGCTTTCCTCACAGCTGCCCGTTTTCCGCACCTTGTACAAGGGAGCGAA
>NW_020872404.1:18291-28291 GCF_003789085.1 Penaeus vannamei
AAGGTGCCAAACAAGGATGGAGTCGAGAGTGCACAAAGTGTTCAAAGGATAACTGAAGAAATTTATGTGGCTTAGGATTTGATAAACAAGAGATATGGGTATGATTTGTGTGTATGATATCGATGTGTGCGTGGGTATGTGGGGGGGTGTGTATGCGTGCCTGTGGGCGAGGTGTGATAGTGTGTGTGTGTATGTGTGTGTGTGTGTGTGTGTGTGTGTTGTGTGTGGTGTGTGTGTGTGTGGTGTGTGTGTGTGTGTGTGTGTGGTTGTGTGTTGTGGTGTGAGTGTGTGTGCATACGCGCGTGTGTGTGTGTGCATGCGCGCGTGTGTGTATGTACGTGCGTCCGTGTGTATGTGTATATAAGCACGCATATATGTACAAACGCACATATGTACGTATGGAATCACCCCTCGTTACCCAGTTTTCACAAACTCCTACGTCACGGTGCAAAATCACCCCGTTGCTAAATGACAAATTCAAACATTACAAACGTGACAACGAAGCACAACACCAATCAATCATGTGACAAAATACCTTACTATAAATAAAAAAAAACGACAAAAGAAAATATACGAACAAAACAATAAAAGAAATACCGCATGACGAGATAGAATTGTAAAAGAAAAAGATAAAAAATCAACAACAAGACTATTAAAGAAGGAGTGACGAAGCCATGTTTGTGGTCTAGAAATACACACAAAAAAAATAAGTAGCCTCCACCTGGGGTCATTAAGAACAGGTGTGCGAGCCGAGATAACACCGCTGGATAAGAGATAACGCTGGATGTTAATGCCTTGTTAAATTTGTAGGAGGGATTTCAAGCACAGATAAAGGACAAATCTTGAAAGGAAATTCGAAAGCCAATATTTTCTTTTTAGGGGGGGGGGGTTGAGGGGCGAGATCGCAAAAAGAAAATAGGTAAAGAAAAGGACCGAGAGAGAGAGAGAGGGAAGAGGGGAAGGGAGGAAAAGGGGAGGGAGGGAGAGGTGAGAGAGGGAGAGAGAGAGGGAGGGGGGAGAGGAGAGACTCAGAGAGGAGAGAGAGAGACGAGAGAGCACGAAGAGAGAGGAGGAGAGAGGACGAGAGAGATGAGAGCAGAGATAGGAGAGAGAGAGAGAGAGGAGAGAAAAGAGAGGAGAGAGAGAGCTATGAAGAGAGAGAGAGGAGGATCGCAGAGAATTGGAACAGAGACGAGAACGAAAATAAACAAAGAGAAGTGGTTAGTGATATTTATTTATCTATCTATCCCGTCCAAAATAAATTAGCCCGACTGTGGTGGCAAAGGAAAGCATAATTGAGGAATGATAGAAAAAATTAATCACTTCAGCCATATCTACCATCACAATGAATCATATAAAAAACAAGCAAATATGAAGATATATAAAAGAAGAAAGAAAAAAAAAAATACTCGAACACAAAAGTAGAAGGATCATAAGAGGCAGAGTAATTAACAGTGATAAATAAAAACTGTATTGAGGAAAAGAAAAAAATTAAAAATAACTTATTAAGGTAAAGAGAGATTAAAGAGAGTAAGAAGAGAGAGAGAGGAGAGACGAGACGAGAGAGACGAGAGAGGAGAGATGAAGAGAGAGAGAGAGAAGACGAGGGAGGACGAGAGGACCAGAGCAGAGAGAGAGGAGGAGAGACTGGCAAAGATAATAATATATATAGTATATAATAATAAATATATATATATATATATATATATATATATATATATATGTATATATAGATAGATAGATAGATAGAATAGATAGATAGATAGATAGATTAATAGATAGAAGATAGAATAGATAGATATATATAGATAGATAGATAATAGATAAATAGATAGATAGATAGATAGTAGATAGATAGATAGATAGACAGATATATAGATAGATAGTTTTCATAGAGAGAGAGAGAAGCAGAGTAAGAAGGGAGATAAATGGAGAGAGAGAAGACGAGAGAGGAGGAGGAGAGAGAGAGAGAGAGAGGAGAGAACGAGAGAAGAGAAAGAGAGAGAGAGAGAGAGAGGAGAAGAGAGAGAGAAGAGAAAGAGAAAGAGAAAGAGACAGAGACAGACAGAGACGGAGACAGAGACAGAGACAGAGAGAGACGAGAGAGAGAGAGAGAGAATGAGAGAGAGACGACGAAGAGAGAAAGAGGAGAGGAGAGAAAGAGGAGAGAGAGAGAAGAGAGAAAGAAAAGAAAAGAAAGAAAAAGAAAAGAAAGAAAGAAGAGAGAGAGAGGTCTTCGGGAAAGGCAGAACGAAAGGAAAAGGTAGAGGGTAGGGGTAGGGGGGGGGGGGTAGGGGAATGACATTCTCTTCGGCCGCCCATGAATAAAGCAATATTGACAGAGGTGGCGTCTTTGGCACCGCCCAGCGAGAGGGAGTGCCCAGCTCTTGAAGATTTCTATGCCACAGGAGCAGGCATTCTCACCTTCCTTTCGACGGGGCGTGGAAATCCTTTTACCTAATTTCTTTCATTTTACTCTCTCCTTGGTTTATCTTACGTTTCTTCCTCCCGTCTTTGTACCATGTGTTCTCCATTTTCCTACTTCCCTCTTCCAACTTGCTCTTTTTCTCTCCCTCCTCATATGTTCTCCATTTCCTCTCCTCCCTTTTCCAATCTGCCCCTCTACTTCCCCTTTCTGCACAATTTATTCCTCATCCCCTCTCTTCCTTTCTCTTACCTTTTCTCCATCTCCCTCCTCCCTTCTTCTCCTCCTCTTTAAACTCCATTCCTCCATCTCCCATTCTCCTCTCTTTCTCCTATTCGCTTTTCACCTTATCCCTTCCTCATCCTTCCATCCTCCTTCTCCTCCTCCTTACCTCTTTCTCCTTATTCCCCACGTTTATCCCTTATCCCTCTTTCCTTTCCCCTTCTCTTTGTACACCCTTTATTTTTTTTCTCGACGCTATTTGCTTTTATTTCTTTTCTATTTATGGTTTTGTTTGTTGTTTGCACTGCAGCTCAGAGCGTGGGAATGGCCGACAGGGTCTTACGAGAGAAGGAGGAGGAGGGAGGAGGAAGGAGATAAAGAGAAGAAGAAAGAACAAAGAAAGATAGACAAAGAATGAACGATGAAAGATAGAGGGAAGGGAGAAGGAGGGAGGGGGAAGGAGCTAAAGAGAAGAAGAAAAGACAAAGAAAGATAGAGAAAGAATAAACGATGAAAGATAGAGGGAAGGGAGAGAGAGGGAGGAGGAGGGAGGAAGAATGAGGGAGGAGGAAGAGGCTAAAGAAAAGAAGAAGGTTAGGAAGCAGAGAAAGAGTGAAGAAAGATAGGCAAAGAAAGAACGATGAAAGATAGAGGGCAGAGAGAGAGAGAGAGGGAGAAGGAGGGAGTTGGAAGGAGCGAACGAGAGAAGAAAGACAGGAGACAGAGAAGGAGAAGAAGAAAGATAGGAGACAGAGAAAGACAGAAAAATGATAGGAGACAGAGGAATAGAGAAGAAGGATAGGAGACAGATAAATAGAGAAGAAGGATAGGAATCAGAGATAGAGAAGTAGAAGGATAAGACACAGAGAATGAGAGAAGAAATACAGGAGGCTGAGAGAGAAAAAAAAAAGAAAGAGGGAGGGCGAAAACAGAGGGGAAAGATGGGAGGCATAGAAAGACAGAAGAAAGATAGGAGGCATAGAGAGAGAAGAAAGATAAGAGACAGAGAAAGAAAGAAAAAAGAAAGAAGGCAGAGAGAGATAGAAGAGAATAAGGGAGAAAGATAGAAGAGGTGAAAGGTGATAGGCAGAGAATGACAGAAGAAAGATAAAATGCACAGAGAGAGGAGAAAGATAGGAATCAAAAGAAGCGGTAAGAAAGGTAAGAGACACAGTGAGAGAAGAGAAGGAAGGAGAGAGAAAAGAGAGGAGAAAGATGGGACGTAGAGAAAGATAGGAGAAAGACAGGAGACAGAAAAAATTAAGAAATATAGTAGGCAGAGGGAAGGAGAAGAAAAATAGGAGGCAGAGGAAGAGAATAGGAAGACAGGAGATAGAGGAAAGAGAAAAGAAAGATGGGAGGCAGAAAAAGAGGAGAAAATAAGTGGTAGAGAGAGAAGAAAGATAGGAGATAGAGGGAAGGCAAGAAAAGGGAATAGAGGAAATAAAAGGTGAAAGGAAGGAATAAAAAAAGAAAGGAAAAGGCGGGAGACAAAGGCCAAGGAGGGGAGGGAGGGGGGGGGGGTAAAGGGGGGTGAGGAGGGAGGGAAGAAGATTTGGACAAATAAAAGAAAGAAAAAGTTGGGATTTCAGAAGGATTGGCAGAAAGGGATGGTAGGAAGAAGGATATATATATATATATATATATATATATATATATATATAATATATATATATATATATATATATATATACACACACACACACACACACACATACACACACACACACACACACACAACACCAACAACCAAATATATATATATATATATATATATATATATATATATTATATATATATATATATATATAAATTAATATATATATATAATAATTTTATATATATATTTATATATATATACATACATACATTATTAATAGTATATATATATATATTATATATTATAAATATATATATATAATATACCAGTATATATATATATATATACTATATAATATATATATATATATATATATATATATATAATATATATATATATATACACCACGAAACACACACACACCACACACACACACACCTACACACACACACACACTACACACACAACAGACACACACACACACACACACACACACGCTTCAAAAAAAAAAAAAAAAAAAAACGTAAACCAGTGACGAGCCCGAAGAAGAGACAGCCAAGGGGCAAGGGGAGTGCGGATGAGGTGCCGAATCCCTCGCCCATGGGTCATCTCACCGTCACTCGTCCATTTACATACGAATGCTGGGATGAGGCTGAGTATCTGAGTATTCTGTTCCATTCACTCTCTCTGGATTCCGGGACTGGAATTGATTTTGTTTTTTTTTTTATTATTTTTTTTCTATTTTTTCTATTTTTTTTAATAGATTGATAATGGAATTCTTTTTTGGAATATTTAGATGGTGAGCTAGAAGAGAGAAGAGGGAGGAGGGAGAAGGAAGGGAGTGGAGGGAGAGAGAGAGGGAGTGAGGAGGGGGGGGGGAGGGAGGAGGGAGAGAGAGGGAGGGAGGAAGGGAGAGAGGGAGGGAGGGAGAGAGAGGGAGGGAGGGAGCGAGGAGGGAGAGAGAGAGAGAGAGAGAGAGAGAGAGAGAGAGAGAGAGAGAGAGAGCAGAGAGAGAGAGAGAGAGAGAGAGAGAGAGAGAGAGAGAGAGAGAGAGAGAGAGAAAGACAAGAAAGAGAGAGAGAGAAGAAAGAGATGAAGAAAGAGTTACACACACGAACAAACAAAGAGGAATGAGCAGCACAGGGA
Organism: Penaeus vannamei; assembly: GCF_003789085.1. Lineage (NCBI taxonomy): Eukaryota > Metazoa > Arthropoda > Malacostraca > Decapoda > Penaeidae > Penaeus > Penaeus vannamei. The sequence goes on from NW_020872404.1 coordinate 23,685, forward strand.
GGGAGAAAGAAAGAGAGAGAACAGAAAAAAAAGTTTAAGATACACACGAAGAATGAACCAATAAAAGAGAGAGAGATGACGTCACACACACCTGATAAATCACGAAAAGGAGAAAGAGAAAATACAGTTGAAAGATACATTTACACAGTTACACACAGGGATACACAAATACACTCAGTCTTATGACGCAGACAACACAGGAGTAAATCACACTTACGGTGATACGTGTGGTACTAACAAACATAAAAAAACACAAACAGCGTACATACTGAAACACATACACACGTGCAAATATAAATACACACACGTATACAGCATTAACGTTCATTCACACACACACACAACGCACACACATACTCATAAATACACACGCACACACACACACAAACACATACTCATACACACACATTCACATACATACATACACACACTGTGACACACACACACACATACATATACACACACTGTGACACACACACACACATACATATACACACACTGTGACACACACACACATACATATACACACACTGTGACACACACACATACATCATAACACACACACTGTGACATTCACACATTTTGACAATACCCTCCGCATTACAACAATAAATTAGATGATTATATAATGTAAAAAAAAATCTCGTGAAGTAACCATGCGTTCTTCTTGTTTATCTTTGTTTATTTCACTCCCTTTCCTTTCTCTCTTTCAGCAGCTGTTTTTATTAATTTTTTTTTTTCTTTCAATTTTTGTTGCCTTATCTTTTCCCATCTTCGATACTTCCCTTTTTCTCCTTCGGTATTTCAATCCTCCTCCTTTATTTTGCTTCTCTTTCTCCTCTTTTCTCTTTCTCTCATTCTTTTTTATACAAACCTGATCTATGTCCTTCACACCGCTAGACGCGGCAAACGTTAGCGGAAAATCGTGACGTCATTAGCGCAAAAGGGACACGGCAAAGTTAGCGGAAAATCTTGTTAGCGCAAAAATAGGACATGGCAAATATTAGATAAAAATCATGGCATCGTTAGCGAAAAAGCGACATGGAAAATATTAGCGGAATATCTTGGACTTGGGTAGCGGAAAAATAACACGGCAAATAGTAGCATTGCTTAGCGTCGTTAGCGAAAAAAAACGGAATGGTAAATATTAGCGGAAAATCTAAGCGTCGTTAACAAACAAACAAACAAACAAAAAAAGATGAAAAAAAAATGAAATTAAAATGAAAAATGAAAAATAAAATAAAAAAAGAAAGAAAGAAAGAAAAAAAACGACAAGGCAAACATCATCGGTAAAATTTGTCTTCTTTAACGGAAAAAAAAAAAAAATGACATGACAAAGATTACCAAAAATCTTGACGTCATTTGCAGAAAAAAAAACATGGTAAACATTAGCGGAAAATCTCACCATCCTTAGCGGAAAAAAAAACGATTGGGCAACTCGATCAGCTGATGAGTTGTCGACCTTTGGCGGGGGAAAATCGCCCGATAATGACGTAATGGGGGATGTCGTTATATCACTAAGGATGGGAAATTATAAAGTATTTGAGTTCGCTTTACTGTGTGTGTCTCTATCTATCTGTGTCTGTGTGTCTGCTTGTCTGTATACCTGTGTGTTTGTGTGCCCAGGTGTCTGTCCGTTTGTCTGTCTGTCTGTCTCTGTCTCTCTCTCTCTCTTTCCCTCCCTTCCTCTCCCTCTCTCTCTCTCCTCTCTCTCTCTCTTCTCTCCCTCTCTCCCTCCCCTCTCTCTCTCTCTCTCTCTCTCTCTCTCTCTCTCCTCTCTCTCTTCTCTCTTCCTCTCTCTCTCTCTCTCTCTCTCCTCTCTCTCTCTCTCTCCCTCTCTCTCTCTCTCTCTCTCTCTCTCTCTCTCTCTCTCTCTCTCTCTCTCTCTCTCTCTCTCTCTCTCTCTCTCTCTCTCTCTCTCTCTCTCTCTCTCTCTAATCGTCTAATTTTTAAAATAATTTAAATCACCATAAACATAACACTCCAACCATAATACCTAAAACACAACACACCATTATAAACATACCATAAACATAACCATAATAACGATACCACAGTCAACATAACAAAGAACACAAAAATAACACCAGAGCCATAACACCTTAACCACAACACCAGAAACCAAAACCGCAACAAGCACAACAACCTTAAAACACAACACCCTTATAAAAATAACACCTGCCACCTACCTTCATAAACATGTTACCGTAAAACACCATAAATCCACCGTAAGGCATAAACACGAGGCATAAAACAAAGGCATAAACCACAGTCCTTGTCTTGCTCGGTGCATGACCCCGCAACAAGCATAACAACCTTAAACACAACACCCTTATAAAAATAACACCTTCCACCTACCTTCATAAACATGTTACCGTAAAACTTAACACCATAAATCCACCGCAAGGCATAAACACGAGGCATAAAACAAAGGCATAAACCACAGTCCTTGTCTTGCTCGGTGCATGACCCCGCAACAAGCATAACAACCTTAAACACAACACCCTTATAAAAATAACACCTGCCACCTACCTTCATAAACATGTTACCGTAAAACTTAACACCATAAACACACCGACATAAAACTAAAACAAAGGCATAAACACGAGCATAAAACAAAGGCATAAAACACGAGGCATAACCAAAGGCATAAACACATAAACAAAGGCATAAACACGAGGCATAAAAACAAAGGCATAAACACAGCATAAAACAAAGGCATAAACCACGAGGCATAAAACAAAGGCATAAAACGAGGCATAAAACAAATAAACACGAGGCATAAAACAAAGGCATAAACACGAGGCATAAAACAAAGGCATAAACACGAGGCATAAAAACAAAGGCATAAACACGAGGCATAAAACAAAGGCATAAAACACGAGGCAATAAAACAATAAACACGAGGCATAAAACAAAGGCATAAACACGAGGCATAAACACAAGGGCATAAACACGAGCATAAAAAAAAAACAAAGGCATAAAACAAAGCAGAGGCATAAAACAAAGGCATAAACACGAGGCATAAACAAGGCATAAACACGAGGCATAAAACAAAGGCATAAACACGAGGCATAAAACACAAGGGCATAAACACGAGGCATAAAACAAAGGCATAAACACGAGGCATAAAACAAAGGCATAAACCACAGTCCTTGTCTTGCCCCGTGCATGACCCAGGAGAGGCAGCATGGCGAGGGGCAGGTCACGAGGAGGGTCTTGTGAGGTATTATAACAGGAGAGAAGATTCTTCGTGAACCTCTAGATGGGAAAGGGCTTATCGTATTTCCTGATTTTATTTTTTATTTTTTAATGTTTTGTGTTTTTTCTTTTCATTTTGTTCGACTTTTTTGTTTGTTTGTCGTATTTCCTGATATTTTACTTTCTATTTTTGTTTTTTTCTTTTAATTTTGTTCGACTTTTTTTGTTTGTTTGTCGTATTTCCTGATATTTTACTCTTTCTATTTTTTTCTTTTCATTTTGTTCGACTTTTTTGTTTGTTTGTTTGTATTTTTTTGTCTGTCTCTGTCTCTGTGTCTTCCTGTCTCTGTCTGTTTGGGTTATCGTATTTCCTGATTTTTTCTTTTTTAATTTTTTCTTTTTTTTTTCTTTTCATTTTTGTTCGATTTTTTTGTTTGTTTTTATTTGTTTGTTTGTGTCTTTTTTCTGTCTGTCTGTTTCTCTCTGTCTCTGTCTGTCTATCTCTCTCTGTCTTTGTCTCTGTCTCTTTCTCTTTTTCTCTCTTTCTCCTGTTCTATCCATTTCCTGATTTTTTTCTTTCATTTTTTGTGTTTTTCTTTTCATTTTGTTCGTTTTTTTTTGGTTTGTTTCTATTTATTTGTTTGTGTCTATTTTTCTGTCTGTCTCTCTCTCTCTCTCTGTCTGTCTGTCTCTCTCTCTCTCTCTCTCTTTCTCCCTCTCTCCCTATCTATTCTATCCATTACCTCCACTCTCTCTCTTATCCGTTTTCTTGAAGATCTAACTTTCCTTTCCCTCTAAACTGCATCATTTATCTGTTTCGCGAACTGCATTCAATTATCCGTTTTCTGTTGTTCCCTTTTGTGCCGAAGAGGACAGACTAATGTAATTGAATGTTTCCCAAGAACTTTTCATCCAGGTGGATTATGTACATTTGAAAGAATATTACTAGGATGTTGTTGTCACTGATCCTGTTGTTTCAGGTGTCAAGCCATAATTTCGTTAGTCAAGACAAGCGAAAGCCTGTTATAACGAGTGATATTGCTGTAATGGAAAAAAAATGAATGAGAAAGGAATTGAAGACATGATTCCCGTGAATCTGTTGGTGGGAAAGAATAGCCAATTGTAAATAATACTCGTTTCCACTCTTGATTTTTTCGTTTCTTCCAGTGATCCCTACAATAAAAACAAGAACAGGGAATAACGTATCACACAACTTTTCTTTTTATGTTCTTCATTCCTACCTCCTCTTCTCCCGTTCAAGAAAAATAGAATAGAATGTATCACACAAACTTTCCACTTCCCTCCCCCTATCCCCTCCACGTCCTAAAGAGAGAGAAATAGATAGATAGATAGATAGATAGAGAGAAAGAGATAGAGATGGAAAGAGAGAGTGAGGGAGAGAGAGA
>NW_020872404.1:38291-43291 GCF_003789085.1 Penaeus vannamei
GGTTATTTTGCAAGTGATATCGTCATTTTTTGTGTGGTTATTTCGTATAGAAACGCACACACACACACACATACACACACGCACACACACACACACACGCACACACACGCACACGCACACGCACACGCACACACAACACACACAACATACACATACACACACACACACACACGCACAAACACACACACACACACACACACACGCAACACAAACACACACGACACACACACACACACGCCCGAAAACACACACGCAAACACACACCCATATTTATGTAAGCATGTACACATAACACGCTCGTGTACGTAATCCCCGTGCACATATCTTAACCAAACAGCTCCTTGTCTATTCACTCACAAAATAACCGCCTACATAGATCTACGATTACTCGCTCAAGACAATTTTCATAATGGCTATTTACCCACTGATTTTATTTCTCTCTCTCTCTCTCTCCTCCTGCGTGCTTTCTCGAGGAGCCATCAGCCGCGTGTGACCGCCCATCCAGAGGTTAATCATGATAAATCGGCACTCACCCCCTTGTCAACACCGCCCATACCAAAACGCAGAGATCTCGTTGCTTTTTGATGACGAACTAAATCGTTTAATATCTCTTCCATCTCGTCATATCTACGTAATGCAAGATATGTTACGGATATGACGTATCTTTTACTCTGATTTGACGAGTGTATCCAGCTTGTGCGATGCAGGTGTTGACCTCTGACCCCCCGCTGCTTGCGTGTCTGGGAAGGAAATTCTTGAATATGACCCAAGATGATGGTCGGCAAATGAGGATAATTTTTCACGGTCTGGTTCTTCCTCCCTGTTCATATGTTGTCTCTTCTTCACCTTTCTCCTCTTTCTTCAGCCCCTTCTCCCTTTTTCATGTTTTTTTTTTTTTCTTTTTTCTCATCTCTTGCTTCATCTTTGTCATTATGATTCTTTTTGTTTTCATTATAGCTAGTATTGTTATCATGATTATTGTTATCATTATCGCCATTATTATCATTATCATTATTATCATCATTATATCTATTCTTATTATTGATAATCTCATATCATCACTATTGTTGCTATTACTATTACTGTTATTATCTTTATCATTATCATCAATGTCATTATCTTTATTGTTATTGCTATTATGATTACCATCATTTTCTTTATTATCACCATTATCAATATTATTTTCTCTTTATTCTCTTTTACATAAAAAATACTAAATACTGAATACTGAAACCTTGAAAAAATAAGTAAAAAAATTGTTGTTGAGTGAATATGGAGATAGTGAGTAACCTAAAAATATAATGATGGTGAATGAATATTAAATGGACAGCAGTGAATAATCGAGAGTGAATGAATTCTAAAAGATGATGAATAAACACAGGAAGCGAATAGCGACTAGAAAAAGGAGTAAAAGTAAACAAACAAACTAATGAACGCGTAAAGAATGATAATTCCAAGTGAATATAGATAGATTATAGTGCATTACAGTCGGGGAAAATACAGAGCATGGTCCATGATGCACTGTTCTGCTATGACTGGTAGAATGAGGAAATGGAATTCCAAGAAATCGCGTGGAAAATAAAACAAAACGTGAGAAAGAGAAAAGCACAAAATATATGCAAGTAAAAAGGGTGGAATAAACACAAACAGTATGCACAAATACAAACACACATGTAGATATATACATATATATATATATATATATATATATATATATATATATATATATATTATATCATACAAACAAACATACAAATAGATAGATAGATGGGTAGATGCATAAATAGATAGATAGATAGTTGCCTAAAGACATGGATCGATAGATAGATAGAGATGGAGAGGAGAGAGAGAGAGAGGAAGAGGGTGAAGGATAATATATATATATATATATATATATATATATATATAATAATATATATAATATATATATATATATATATTTATTAGATTAGATAGATAGATAGATAGATAGATAGATAGATAGATAGATAGATAGATAGATAGATAGATAGATAGATAGATAGATAGATAGATAGATAGATTAGATAAGATAGAGAGTAGAGAGAGGAGAGAGAAGAGAAGGAGATAGATAGATAGATAGATAGAGAAGGAGATAGATAGATATATAGATAGATAGAAAGAGAGAGAGAGAGAGAAGCAAGAAGAGAGAAGGGGCGGAGGAGAAGAGAGAGAGAGAGGAGAGAGAGAGAAAGCAAGAGAAGAGAGAGAGGGAGAGGAAGAGGGAGAAGATAGATAGATAGAGAGAGAGAGGAGAGAGAGAGCAGAGAGAGAGAGAGAGAGAGAGAGAGAGAGAGAGAGAGAGAGAGAGAGAGAGAGAAGAGAGAGAGAGAGAGAGATTAAGGGAGAGATCAACAAGTAGATAGATAACGAGATAGAAAATAGAGAGAGTGAAGACGAGAAAGAGAGAGTACAAGGCATCTTTATGTACCCTTACACTCGCCTCTAACCAGAAGATAAAAAAAAAATTAACATCCAGTTACGATAAGAGTAAATAATTAACAAAAAAACGAACAAATTAAAGAATAAACAGAATAAAAGACCCCTAGAAGAAAAAATAGAAGACAACAATAATAATAAATCTTAAAAAATCCGATAATAATGATAATGAAAATATCCCGAACTTCCATATGGGAAAGTTAGCAACCATCTCGCCTCCTGATAATAAGTTGCCACATTCCCCGTTGCCTTATAAGCTGTGTGTTTAGCATGCAGTCGGGCGGCGTCAGGTCTGCGATAAATAACCCATTGGATTCTTAATCAAATACTTGCTTCGTGTTAAACAGATTCTTTTCCTCGGGATGAATCTTGGGGGAGGTTGTGTTCTCGTCTTGAGGATTTCATGGTGTACATTTTTTTTTTTTTGCTTTTTTTTTTTTGGTTTTGGATTCTGCTTTTGTTTTTGTTGTTATTCCTTTTTTTTGGATTCTGCTTTTGTTTTTGTTGTTATTCCTTTTTTATCCTTTCTATTTTTGTCTTTGGGTTCTTTTACGGTGTATATGTTAGGCTTTTCTATTTTTCGTTTGTCTATTTTTTTTTTTCTATTTTTCCTTTTACTTTTATTGATATTTTTTCTAGTTCTTTAAGATGGTTCCTTTTATTGTATGTTTTGCTTTTTCTTTTTCATTTTATTTTTTTCTCTCATCTTTTGTTCTTTTTTCTTAGATGTTATTTATATTTTGCTTTTATTTCTTTCTCTTCTTTTTCATTTTTTTATTGGAAAATGGGAGAAAGATGTTATAACTTTATATGAAGTTACTTCCATTATCTCTTTTTTATTTTCATAATCTTGCGTTTTATGAAGTCGTATTAGTCTTCCTTCAAGAATAGAATCATTGTTGAATCTTAGGAGAACCACTCGCCTTTGATAACAACCTCTTCCCCCTCCCCTACCCCCTCTCTTCCCTCCCCCCCTCCCTACCCCATTCTGAAGATACTAACCCTTACCTCCGCCCCGCTCTCGGCGAAACATATACCCCTTTCCACTCTCCTTTCATCCTCCTATTCCCCTCTCTTTGAAGCACATCCCTCTCCCTCTCCTCTTTACAGTCCCTCTACCTTCCCACTCCTTACTCCGTGAACCACGTCTATCTTCCCCTCCCCTCCCATTTCCCCCCCACATCCTCTCCCTCTCCCCCTTCCCCCATCCCCTTTTCTTTGAACCATCACACTCACCCCCCTCCCCTTCCCCTCTCTTTGAAACCACATTCCTCTCCCTCCCCTTCCACCTTCCCACTCTGTGAACCACATCCCCCTTCTCTCTTCCTCTTCCCCTTCCCACTCCCCTCTCTTGAACCACATCATCCCTCTACCCATTCCCCTAAAATCCCTTTTTACAAATGCCCTTTCCCTCCCCCTTCACCTCCACTCTGAGAACCACACCCGCCCTTCTCTCTCCCCCTTCCCACATTTCCCTCCTTCTCCCTCTTCCCTTTCCCACTCCCCTCTTTGTGAACCACATACTTTTCTCCCCCTCCTCCCCATTAACCTCTCTCTGAACTCCCTCATCTCCTCTCTCCCTTTCCCCCCTCCCCTTCCCTTCCTACTCTGTGAACCACATCCCCTTCACTCTCCTCCCACTCCCTTCTCCCTTGCCATTCCCCACTCTGTGAGCCACACCCCCTTCTCCCCCTCCCCCTTCCCACTTCCCACTCTCACTCTGTGAAACCACATCCCCCTTCTCTCTCCTCCCTTCCCATTTCCCCTTCCCTCATACTCTCCCTTCTCCCCCCCCCCTCCTCCTTCCACCTTCCCAATCTGTGAACCACACCCCCTTTCCCCTCCCCCCGATCCCCACCAACACCTGTTCGACGGTGCACAAAGACACAACTCGTAAATAGTGAGATTCGTCCCCGTCTCAGGCTTACGGCAGACATGGTGGACTTTATCTCCTGTTATGTCTATTTTTCCTTTTCCGTTTGTCTTGCTTACTTTTGAGGGGGATTTGAAGGTTTATCTATTTTTCGTTATTTTTTTCTCTCTCTTTCTGTAAGGCAGGTCTGGTTTGTGTACGTGTGTGTGTTTTTTTACTTTTACATCTCTTTTACTTAACTGTTTGTCTGTCTTTCTGTTTCTCTGTCTTTCTCCTCTCCTCTCCTCCTCCTCCTTTCTCTCTCTATCTCTTTCTATCTGTTATCCCTCTCTTTCTCTTCTCTCTCACTCTCCCTCTCTCTCTCTCCTCTCTACCTACCTACCTACCCCACATACAACATATACACTCATCCAATTACCTACCTACCTACGTTACCTACCTATCTCCTTACCCACCCCCTCTCCCCAAACACGCAGGAGTAAACAGACACCATGAAAAAGGAGTGAAAGCAAAAGCACAAACCAGCCTACAAGCAGCTGTCCGAAAATGAGGCAGTGATGAATTATTAATGATAGTTTCATTATCGTAACTATTTCAACTATTGTCATCTGTTTTTTTGCTCGTGTAGTTATCGTGGTTTTTGGTTGTGCCCTTCGTGTATGTTTTTTTT
>NW_020872404.1:48291-58291 GCF_003789085.1 Penaeus vannamei
AATGATAACTATAACCATGTTAATGATAACAATAATAATGACAATAAAACGATAATAACACGAATAACAACAAAACAGCAAAAATGACGAAAAATAATCAAAATGAAATAGTGATAATGAACATGATGATATTAATGATAATGATAATATCAATAAGAGTAATGAAAATAATAACAACAACAACAATAACAATTATAATGTTTATGATAATAAGAGTATCGATAATAGTAATAATGATAACAATGGTAATAATGATAATAATAACTACAATAATAATAACAATAACAACAATGATAACAACAATAATAAGGATAACAATAATAACAATAATGATGGTGATAATAATAATAGTAATGATAATGATAACAATATAATGATAATAAATATAATGATAATAATAATAATAGCAATTATAATACTGAAAACAATAGCAATGATGATGATAATAACAGCAATAATAATTATGATAATAATGATAATAAAGATGGTGATGATGATAGCGACAATAACAATAATCATAATGAGGATAATGGTGATGGTGATTATGATAAAGTTAACAATGATAATAATAATGATAATGATACGAATCATGATGATAATCATAATGGTGATAAAAATAATGATAACAATATCAAAAACAACATCAATAATAATAGTTATAACAATAATAATAACAACAACAATAACAAGAAATACAATAATAACAAGAAATACAATAATAATAATGATGATAACAAAGATGATACCAATAATACTAATAATAATGATAATAACAAGAATGATAAAGATAACGATGATAATGATAATGACAATACGAAATTTAACAACAGTATCAATAATGCTAGTAATAATAATGATAATGATAACAACAACAACAATAATCATGATGATATCAAGGATAAAGATAAGGATAATACTAATGATGATGATCATAACAATGGAATTGATAAAGCAAAAACAACAACAACAATAATAATAATAATAATAAATATAATAATAACAACAACAATAATAAATATAATAATAACAATAATAATAATAAATATAATAATAACAATAATAACAAGAAGCACTCAGTGACCTTATTGCCAATAGGGTCACTGACGCATTATAAATATTCACACCTGAAGAATTATATTAAAATCACCTTTCTCATGTCCACAGGTAACGTCAAGGCAATACGGGTAATTGATGCAACATTTCAAAATATTCCTCCAGATGCATTTGCAAAACTCATGCAATCATTTTTAAAAATCCTGGTAATGGCATCTAAGTTAGGCTAAGACACACTATAATAATAATAAAATATGTTCATAAAAAATATGCTCTAAATGTTTTGAGTTATCCTGCTTACTAACGAACATAAGAACATGCTAGGCAAAGCGAACAAAAAACAAAAATAATAATGCCAATTATGATAATGATAAGAAAAATAATGATAACGATAATTATAATTCTAATAGTAAGGATGGTGATGATGATTGATTTTGTAGGATGATGATGTGATGATTTTGATTGATGATGATAGTTCAATTAAATGAATAAACAATTCATGATGAATCATAATAATAATAATGACACGACAACAACCAACCATCGCTAACGCTACATAATATAGCATCCAAAATGCATAAGGGACCCTATCCGAATACAGGGACCCAATCTTATAACCTACGCTCTTTATCAACAATTATGCACAATACATACCTCTCCCACCCTCCCTTTCCCTCCCTTCCTATCCCCCCTCTTCCCTCCGCCCTCCCCTATCCTTTACTCCCCCACAGACACATTCCCATCCGCCCCCTCCCCATCGCACCCCATCTCTTTCAACACCAATCAATCACGGCCCCAAACCGATCGGAAGTTCCAACCCATCAGAGGCCGGCACGAATCCCCGCAGAAGTGCCCGGCCGAAGTTGCAGGAAAGTTTACACATCTTCCGGCTTCCCCTTTATAGAGCGGGCCGGAGGAGATGAGAGAGAGAGGAGCACAGAATCCCGACCGACGTGAGACGACTTGGATTCCAACCCGACAAAAAGAGAGAGAACAAGTTAACAAGAGGAGCAAGAGAATGAGAGAAGAGAAAAGAAAAGAGATGATGTATTATGTTAGATGAGAAGAGAGATGGAGAGAGACAGACAGAGCAAGAACTCAGACAGACACCGTAAGTATTTTAGAGGACTGAAATGTATTAAGGACGCACAGTGATCGGATGTAATTGATGGTGAGATGCGAGCAACAAGCTACAGACGTTTAGCATGACAGATGGGACTAGTACACTTAGTACAAGAACCCTGCCGTGACCACCCCAGAATGCAGACCTAACATAGGAGATACAAGGAGGATTAAGACCAGAGAGACAGACGCCAGAAAAAGTAAAGAGAAAAGAAGAGAAGAAAGGAAAGCGAAGGGTCTAAGGAAGAAGTAACGACGCAGGCACGTGTGGTGGGGAAGGTGTCTCTTGTGAGACGAGAGAGATATAGAGATTAATAGGAGAAATAAGAAAGTCTTAAGTAACCTAAAGGTAGGTGAATGTATAGAGAGCGAATGATGGAAACCGGAGCGGCAGCTGCGATTACGGCGTGACCCTCCCAAGCCTCACCGTTATCCCAATTGAGAGAATAATTTCGAGATAGAAACAAAAAAGCCGGCCCGGCCCCACTCCGTACGTGGGACAATCTGTGAGATTCCGTGCGGATGAGAGGAAATACGGCAGTGAGCCAAATGGTTTGTGTTAGAGACGCGATCTTATTAATCTCTGCTTCACCTCGTAATATGAGGTTCGATGGCTTAGTTGGATATAATAGGATGTTATGTGTGTGTAGTACGTTGAGTGATTGATGTGAGGTCATTGAGTGGGTTACTTATTATATTGTACGATATTTTTGGATGTAGCTATATGTGTCACAGGTGGGTTCTGACTAGAAGGTGACGATGGGGGTCATTCTTGCTTCAGTTCAGTCATAGAAATGGAATTGTCTAAAGATGCTGAGTGTAAGTACGAGCAGTTGCAAGGGATATAAGATAAACTTCAGCCTCGTATATAGGTACTTGACATTTGTTGGGTGTTTTCTTGGGGAACTTTCAGATGCATTACATTAATTTACTAATAGAGCAGGAGAAGCGTCAGAAAATAAGCCATTTGAGGCAGTGGAGGGCAGGACAAGAGGATGCTTAAGGATGACAGCAGAAAAGCATGGAGAGAAGATTTGATGACATAAAAAGATTAAATGGCTACACGGTTCTTTTGTGGAGTAAGTAGAAGGTGATAGGTTTCTTGTTGCATTATGCGAGCGGACGAATTAATATTAAATGAGAATACGAGAACAGATTGAATGAGGAAAGTGGAGAGATAAGAAGAAGGTAAGAGATAAAGAGCCTCATGAACGATCAAGACAACTAACAGCAAGACGAAAAAGCACCGGTACCGAGCCATTTAGGTGGAAGCTTTCCTCTCATCCCGTGCATCCGTAACCATGGTTTGTGCTATGTCAACCTTGCGTTCTTAGAACAGGTCGTCTACTACCGGAAACGTCACACTAGTACATGACCAAGTAGGATCTACTAAACAGCTTTTATGCTTATTTACCCCTCTAGTTAAGTTTCACTTAAACCCAGGAGAATATCTCTCCCCAGTTAGGCTTGCGTTCTGCCCGGATCTCTTTATGTTCTAATGAACCCCTTTAGCGCGGACAAGTCCAGGGGGCACACGCGCTCAAGGGCCCTGGGGCCAAATCGACCGAGCACATCGCCCGTTGCCTGCAGACTTCGACCACAAGGAAGGAAACGCGTGCTACAGCCCTCGGGAAGCAGGGGACATAAGCAGGGCGAGGGCTACAGAGCGCAAGCGGCCGCGAAATAGCTGAACGGGGCGCGGCGTTGCAGATCGGGGCCAGAGGGGGTAGTGTTCGTGTTCGCTCATCGCGCTGCGTGTGCTGGGTTGGTGCGGGTGCTCTCGCTATTAACATTCCGTGTGTTAGCAGGGGAGACAGAGGAGGTGAGCTGTTGTTTGACTAACGAGGGGTTGTGTCTGTCGCTATACCTATTACTTAACGTGCCGTCGGCTGGTCCTCGCGTCGTCGGTCGTGGCGTCGTCATAAAACAGCGGTACTCTGGCGTGGCCTACTCTGCATTTATCTGCCTCTAGGGCCTTCTCTGCTGCCTCTCATGCCTCTTGCATATACTGCTGTGTCTCAGTACTAGGAAGTAGAATCTACTCTCTCGCTACTCTCTCTCTCACAGATAGTCATAATTAAGCCTGCGTAGGGTGGTCTGACTGCAGCGTGGCATGCATCATTTGATCTCGGGTTGCAGGTGAGCAGGTTACTCGCTAGCAGAACTACATTATATACATAAGCATGTACGCATTGCATGGTTGGTATTTTACTTCATCACAGAGAGCACATGGGATATGTATCATACTTCTAAATTATAGTTTTTCATTACCAAGTTGAACTATATTCTCAGTTTTAACTTTTCATTGATACGTATTCGAATCTGTCAAGATATATCTAACTCATGGTTACACGAATTGGTATTCTTTTCTATTTATGTCTTCTGCGCTAATCGACCTCAAAGGGCTTCTTGACTTGGGCACGAAATTATGAGATCCTGAGATTATAGGATTCAGAACGGAATTGTTATAGCAATTCCTTTATACTGGTACTATGATTCTGTAAGTGTGGTGGCCTATGAAACCTCCTTACTCAGACGAGGCAAGCTGCTCTGCACAACGGTTCAAACCAAGCACCCATAACTTGGCACAATTGGACATATTAAGTCACGACTCACTACCTATGATCTAATCTTGGAATTCTGATGCGGTTTGAATCGCATGAGGCGAACAGATAGAGTCTCCTGACCAAGCAAGCGTACAAACATGGTTAGCGCACTCTTGGTCTTGGGCTGTCAGACTTAGGAAACATAGATGGATTGTCTGCTTGTTGAAGCACAGTATCATTTTTGATGTAGGGTCGAGGTTAAACATAAAAAAAAGAACAAGAAATAAAATTATAACACGCATTTACAAACTAAAAAAGAAGAAAGAAACAAGAAACACACGATATGACGAAGCGTCTTTATACACACACAAACTCACACACATCACACACAGCACACACACACACAGACAACACGAACATACCACACACATTATATAGTCTGTGTGTGTGTGTGTTGTAGCCTCAATCGTTCTGTCGTTTGGTATCGCATCAGCTCCATAGTCAATGTGAATCATCCTTCAGAATGCAGGTTATATCAAAATGCATACGTGTCAAGGTAATTAACAGGATATGTATACATACACCATATTTCTTTAATTATGAAATCGTATTATATCATCTAAGTTACAAACTTAGGATATGTTACTGTGCAGAATAATCTCAGTAAAAGGGTATATATGTACGAGAGAGCTTCAGTCTTTTCTGTTATGCTACTGCTTTATTAGAACTTTATATATTAGTAAAATAAAAAGTTCAATCATATTTCTTGCTTATTATAACATTACCAAAGTCATTATTAACAAAGTAATTTAGTAGTCCCAATACTTCAAACTGAGTAGTTTATACCAGTATGTATATTCAAATTGCGAATTGTTAATAATCATCCATGCTGATCTTCTATTCTCAATTTATAAAGACAGCAGTATGAAGCATCAGAGCTGATTGGTATAAGGAGTGAGTAATTCTTTAATAGGTGATTTAATAAACTGATTAGAAAGTAGAATTAATTACTATTTTGTCATTAAGCAAGCGCTATCATTGTTTAAGGGTGGTTTTCTTACTCGGGTAGAAACTACAACTAAATTTGGCATTTACATTTCTGTGCTAATGAATCTGTCATCTTCTTTCGGGGTCTCTGTCGCGCGCTCTCGCTGCTCTCTTCTCTCTATATTATATATATATAAATAATTATATATATAAGTATATATATATATAGTATTATATATAACGTTATAATATTATTATTTATAAATATATAAATATATAATATTTCGCTCTCCAGTTCATTTTGTTGGTCACACCAGATGGATATAGTCTCCGAAGCGCACGACTTTTGTGATAGTGAGTATATATTCAATAATCATGGGGAGTCTTATCATAGTATAATTAATTATTTTAGTTTTGCCGTAATGAAAACATTTGAGCGGGACAAGGTGGCAGCAGTGATAGTTAACAAAAGGGAAGAGAATCCACACGAATATGATGGGAACTGAGATGTACATAGTTGAGGGTATAGACGGCGAAAACACAAAATACAGATAAACGAGGGGGCACGCGACCAAGCAAAGAGAACAACGAAAAAGGCGGCGACAGAAAGGCAAGGAAGCCAGCCACGCGGGCGAAACAACGGCGGGGCGGAAAACGGGAATAAAAGAAATCGGGGAATGACGGATTGGGTGGCAGAAACGAAGGACAAACCAGGACGGGAAGCGGGGGAGGGAGAAAGCAGCCGCGATGTCTACGTTTGCAGATCGCAATGGATCATCCGGAGGAAACCTTCGACTTGGGAGTACAAATGCTGTTGATGCACTCCGTGTCGGGGTGTGGTGCAATTCACGAGGGCTTCTCCAAAGGATATTAAAGGCCAGGGCGAATTATGTAAGTACTGAGGTAGACCGGCGAAAGCCCGCGTGGGGCGAGCGAGGTGATCAGAATTCGGAGGCGAGAGGGGAAGCGAGGGGCAAGGGAGGTTTCACACCAAAGAAGGCAGGAGGCAAAGAGGAAGACCCAGCTCGGTAGTGGAGGTAAATAAGCCGGAGAAAGAAGCTGCAATGGAGCAAAACTGCCAAGAACAGATATGGGGAGAGTGAGTGGACAGAAGGTTAGTGAACTGGAAGAGATGCGATATTCGAGGAGAGGTGGAGTAAAATGGCGAGGAAATGAATAGGGACAATAGGTGGGTGTAATGAGTTAGTACAAATGAACCATGGAAAGAAGGGACTAGAGCACCCGTAGCGAGAGACAGAGACGTAACAGAGGTAGGAAACCGGGAGGAGTGAGGGGAATGGGCAAGAACCGCGATATGAGGAAAGTGCTATGTGAGAGACAGGGAAATGGACTAATTTCGAGGAGAGAAAATATATTAAGGAGGAAAGATTTAGACGATGGAGGAGAGGAGAAAACTGAAAGAAGGAATCGGATTAGAGGAAGAAGCAGAGAGAAGAGAGACGAAGGCGAGAACAGAATAGAAAGCTTGGATCCCTCTTGAGTACACACAGGTCGGGAGTATCGTTTGGTGTGTGTTGTGTAATGGTTTATATATCTTCTTTAGGTATACGAAATATATTTTTCGTTTGTTATATCTGTTTGAAAATTATGATAGCAAGTAACAATCTGGGTTTTAAAGTAAATGATACATATCTAACGTATTAAATCAATGCCTATATAATATACGTGTCGAATAGGTATCTCGATTATTGCCACTTCATCTTGATAAGAGTCCCTTGATAAGCGTCATGATAAATGCCCCTTGAAAAATGTCTTGATAAATGCCCCTTGAAAAATGTCTTGATAAATGCCCCTTGAAAAATGTCTTGATAACTGCCCCTTGAAAAATGTCTGATAAATGCCCCTTGAAAATGTCTGATAAATGCCCTTGAAAGTGTCTTGAATGTTTGTCTTGATAAATGCCCCTTGATAAGTGTCTTGATAAATGCCCTTGAAAAATGTCTTGATAAATGCCCCTTGAAAAATGTCTTGATAAATGCCCCTTGAAAAATGTCTTGATAAATGCCCCTTGAAAAATGTCTTGATAAATGCCCCTTGATAAGTGTCTTGATAAATGTCTTGAAAAATGTCTTGATAAATGCCCTTGAAAAATGTCTTGATAAATGCCCCCTTGAAAATATAATCCTTGAAAAAAATGTCTTGATAAATGCCCCTGATAAAAATGTCTTGATAAAATAAAAATGTCCTTAAATGCCCTTGAAAAGTGTCTTGATATGTTAAATGTCTTGATAAATGCCCCTTGAAAAATATCTTGATAAATGCCCCATGAAAAATGTCTTGATAAATGCCCTTGAAAAATGTCTTGATAAATGCCCCTTGAAAAATGTCTTGATAAATGCCCCTTGAAAAATGTCTTGATAAATGCCCCTTGAAAAATGTCTTGATAAATGCCCTTGAAAAATGTCTTGATAAATGCCCCTTGAAAAATGTCTTGATAAATGCCCCTTGAAAAATGTCTTGATAAATACCCCTTGAAAAATGTCTTGATAAATGCCCCTTGAAAAATGTCTTGATAAATGCCCCTTGATAAGTGTCTTGATAAATGCCCCTTGAAAAATGTCTTGATAAATGCCCCTTGATAAGTGTCTTGATACGCTCCTTATAAAAGAGCCTTTAATAAGTGTCATGGCAACATCCTCTTGGTAAGTATGTTCCCCTTTTCAAAAGCGTCTTGATAAGGTCATCTTGATCAATGCCTCTTGATAAGTCTCTTATCAAAGAGCCTCTGATAAGTGTCTTGATAACTTTCTCTCGATAAGAATGTTCTCCTTTTCACAAGCGTCTCGATAAGGTCCTCTTGATAAACGTCTTGATAATTGTCTTAATAAATGCCGCCTTGAAAAACGTCTTGATAATTGTCTCTTAATAAATTCCCTCTTGATAATTAGCTCTTGATAACCGTCTTGATAATTGTCTCTTAATAAATGCCGTCTTGATTATTGTCTCTTGATAAACGTCTTGATAATTGTCTCTTAATAAATGCCGTCTTGATAATTGTCTCTTAATAAATGCCGTCTTGATAATTGTCTCTTGATAAACGTCCTTGAAATTGTCGTCTCTTAATAAATGCCGTCTTGATAATTGTCTCTTGATAAACGTCTTGATTATTATCACGATAAATGCCGTCTTGATAAACGTCTTGATTATTGTCTCGATAAATGCTGTCTTGATAAACTTCTTGATAATTGTCTCTCGCTAAATGCCCTCTTGATAAACGTTTTGATTATTATCTCGATAAATGCCGTCTTGATAAACGTCTTGATAATCATCTCTTGATAAACGTCTTGATAATTGTCTCTATAATAAATTCCCTCTTGATAAGTTTCACCTGCTGTACCTCCAGCCCTGACTCTCAAGCAGCTCCATGGCGACCACCGTGACAGAAACACACGCGGTGAAAGGGAATAGGGGAGACTGGCAGTGAAGAGGGTGACGCCTGGTTCATAAATTACAGTCTTTATAGGCACAGAGGGGGAGAATGAGAGAGGAGGGGGGAGGAGAGGAAGGAGGGAGGGAGGGGGAGGATGAGGATGGAGGGGAGGGGGAAGGGAGGGAGGGAAGAAGGAGGGAGGGAGGAGGAGGAAGGGAGGAAGGAGGAGGAGGGGGAGGAAGGGAGGGGAGAGGGGAGGAGAGGGAGAGGAGAGGGAGCAGGAGAGAAAGAGAGAGAGAGAGAGAGAGAGAGAGAGAGAAGAGAGAGAGAGAGAGAGAGAGAGAGAGAGAGAGAGAGAGAGAGAGAGAAAGAGAAGAGAGAAGAGAGAGAAAGAGAGAGAGAGAGAGGAGAGAGAGAGAGAGAGAGAGAAGAGAGAGAGAGAGAGAGAGAGAGAGATAAATCACAGGTGTAAGCTCGAATAATGTAGAAACCTAACCAAAGAATTCTGAAATCTTAGGTAGATCCAAGAGGTCTACAAAATATGAGACAAATGTATTGATGTGACTTAAGATGAAGTAAGGTTGAATAATGACCATTTCTCAGTCGGGGAAACGGAGAGACGAGAAAGACAGGGAGAGAGAGGGGGAGGGGGTAGGGGCAGGGGGCACAGAGAGACGCAGATAGACCCAAACAGACGGGGAGACAGAGAAACAGATACAGACAGACACAGAAGGATAGAAGATAGATAGACACAGAATGACAGAAGATAGATAGAGAAATTGAGACAGTTAGAAGGATAGAAAAAATAGACAGAGAGACAGAAAGAGATACAGTGGCGGACAGAGAGAGAGAGAGAGAGAGAGAGAGAGAGAGAGAGAGAGAGAGAGAGAGAGAGAGAGAG
>NW_020872404.1:70791-75791 GCF_003789085.1 Penaeus vannamei
AGAAAAAGAGAAGAAAAGACGAGAGAGAGAGAGAGAGAAGAGGAGAGAGAGAGAGAGAGAGGGAGAGAGAAGAGAGAGAAGAGAGAGAAGAGAGGGAGAGAGAGAAAGAGAAGAGAAGAGAAGAGACAGAGTGCAGAGACAGAGAGACAAACACGCGACACACAGAGAGAAGAGACAAACACACAAACACAGACACAGACACACAGACAGAGACAGATAGAGAGCGAGCGAGCAAAACATCTGAATCCGGGTTTGGCGACCACAAGTGTCAAAGTGTCTGAGCTCAATTTCGAACGGGGTTTCCCAAGGGCGGTCGGGGTCTTACTTCCGCCTTGCGAAATGTCGTCTTGGGAGGGAGAGAGAGAGAGAGAGAGGGAGAGAGAGGGAGAGGGAGAGGAGAGGAGAGAGGAGAGGGGGGGAAAGAGAGAGGGAGGGGAGAGAGAGGGAGAGAGGGAGAGGGAGAGAGAGAGAGAGAGAAGAGAGAGGAGAGAGAGAGAGAGAGAGAAGAGAAGAGAGAGAGAGAGGAGAGAGGAGAAAGACAGAGAAAGAGTAGAGAGAGAAGAGAGGAGAGAGAGAGAGAGAGAGAAGAGAGAGAGAGAGAGAGAGAGAGAGAGAGAGAGGAGAGAGAGAGAGAAGAGGAGAAGAGAGGGGAAGAGTCTTTGGAGAGAGGGAGAGAAGGGAGAGGGAGAGAGGGAGAGGGGGGGGAATAGCGTCTTGGGAGAGTGAGAAGAAGAGAGGAGGGCAGAAGGAGGAAGAGAGGGGAATGACGTCTTGGGAGAAGGGGAGAGGGAGAGAGAGAGGGGAATGACGTCTTGGAGAAGTAGAGAGGGAGAGGGAGGGAGAGAGGGTAATGATGTCTTGGGAGAGGAAGGGAATGGCGTGTTGGCAAGAGGGAGAGAGGAGGGGAGAGGGGGTATAGGGGAGTCTGACAGAGGTGGAGAGGAGAGGGTTGAGAGAAGGGGACGGGAAAGAGAGAACAACGAGAAAGAGGAAGGAAGGAAAGGGGGGGAAAGGGAAGAGGAAGAATGAGAGAGTAAGAGAGAGAGAGAGAGAGAGAGAGAGAGAGAGAGAGAGAGAGAGAGAGAGAGAGAGAGAGAGAGAGAGAGAGAGAGAGAGAGAGAGAGAAAGAGAGAGAGAGAGAGAGAAGGAGTATAGAGAAATGAAAGAGACAGAGACAGAGAGAGAGAAAATGACTGTTCGAGAAGTGTAAAAGAGAGAAGAGGCGGGGGGGGCGAGGGACGAAGTATACATAAAATCTTTAAAAAAAGGAAAGAGACAGAGTGAAAAAGTGACACAGTTAAAACAAAAGACAGAGAGAAAAAAAAATCTTTTACATATATATATATATATATATCCGTGTGTGTGTCGTATATACATCCTGTACATGAATACAATATCTGTGCACATATGTACGTATGCCTGTGTCTGTATGCCCGTGTGAGGGTTACGGAAGCGCTGAAGGCATTGGCTGACCTTCGCATCAAAGTATTTTTAAGTTCGATGTCAAATGATTGTCAAAAGTTTAATTTTTTTTTTTTTTTTTCCTGCTTCCGTCAATGAGTTTGCTGTGTGACCTTGAGACTATTTTTCTGCTTTTTCTTTTATTTCTATTTTTATATTATTTTTCGTTTTCGTTTTTCTTTTTCGTTTCTTTACTTCTTTCTTTCTTTATTTATTTATTTCGTTTTTTTTAGTTTTATTTATCTATCATCTTTTTCACTTAATTTACTTATTTTTATATTTTTTTCGTTTAGTATACTTATCTTTCTTTGCTTTGTTTAATTTATATTCTGCTTCATTCCTCCTCTCTTCTTTATTCTATTTCTCTTAGAATAAGAATCATAATTAGGAAAATGTTAAGAAATGATAAGGCTAATGATGATAACGATAATACGTATTGAAATCACGAAGGTAATTGTAAATCTTAATTAATTAGTCTTAATTAGCTTCTACTACTAATCATCTTAATTATCATTATTATTAATCTGGATATTGTTTTGTTTACATTGATTTAAAAGATATTGTGTAACTGCCATTTTTCTTCCTATCTCATTTTAAATTGTTTTAATCTAGGTTGATTTTTTAATTATTCTTTTTATACAATATTGCAGTTTATATGTATATGAGTGTGAATTTGTGAGTGTGAGTGTGTTGTGTGTGTGTGTGTGTGTGTGTGTGTGTGTGTTGTGTGTGTGTGTGTGGTGTGTGTGTGTGTGTGTGTGTGTGTGTGGTGTGTGTGTGTGTGGTGTGTGTGTTGTCTGTGTGTGTGTGTGTGTGTGTGTGTGTGTGTTATGTGTGTGTGTATGTGTATGTGTAAATGTGTGTGTGTGTATGTGTGTGTGTGTGATTGTGTGAGTGAGTGAGGAGTGAGCGAGCGAACATATATCTGAATGCTTTTTCCAACGTACGTGTCTAAAGGCGGGTATGTGTGAGATTATCTGTACGTGCAAATATTCTTATATGCATACACATCATATAACGAAGATAATTTGCATATACGTACATGTGGAATGTTAGCAATATATATAGATATTCTTATTAATGATAAGAATATAAAGAACATTAAATGCATATATGATAAAATCCATCAATAAAATAACTTTCTTTATTTTTTATGTCCTTTTTTCGCTATATACTAAAAGAATATCAAATTATTGCAAATATTCTTATCATAGAAAACTTTTTCATGTAATGCCCAAATAATCATAGCTATCTTATATAATACCGTTTTTCTTTTCAAATTATTACTAAAAAAAATGTAATCTGATGTTGATTATACAGATTATCAATGTTTTATCAAAGTCATTATCTTCCTCATCATTATCATCTTATCCGTCAGCATTAATGTCAGCATTTTCATCATTAATCATTCTAAGAATCATCGACAAAGGAAGCAATTAATGATGAAAAGGAGACGGAAAGGAGGAGGAGAAGAAGAAGAAGACGGAGAGGAGGCGAAGAGGAAAAAGAAGAAAAGGAGAAAGGTAAAAAGACGGAGAAGAAGATGGAGAAGGAAAAAAGGAGGAAGAAGACAAAGAAGATGATGAAGAAGAAGAAGATAAAGAAAAGAAGACGGAGAAGAGGAGAATGAAGAAGAAGATAAAGAAAAAAGAAGACGGAGAAGAAGAAAAGGATAAGAGGAAGAGAAGGAGAAGAAAAAGAAAAAGAACTAGAATCAGATGACGAAGAATTAGACAAAGCCAAAGAAAATTTAAAAGAAAAAGAAAAAGATGAAGAAGAAACAATTATCTTTCACAAAAAAAAAAAAAAAAAAAAAAAAGAAACTCAAAAATGCCAAACACGAATACAGTGTATTTACTTCCGTTCAAAAGCTTCAGTGTTAAGAACGATTTATGCTGATGTGTGAACAAATACGAATTCGAAGTGCTTAATGATATTTTTTTCTCTTTTTTTCTTTTCTCTCCTATTCTCTCTTTCTCTCTCTCTCTCTTCTTTTTTTAAACTTTATTATTATTGCCGAATAAATTATGTCCCATTGGAGCCTTTGTGGGGGAGGGGGAGGGGGAGGGGGGGGGAAGGGAGGGTTAAGAATCGATCAGAAACTTTTATAAAAACTGGTAAGAATCTTTTATTTTCTGCTTGTATCTTTTATAGATATTTTTCTTCTTTTTATTTTTATATTTTATATTTTTTATAGATATTTTTCTTCTTTATATGAAGGATATTGTCATTATTCAAGGAGTATTTTAGCTAAAATTTCACATAAATAAGTGTAATTGTACAAGCACAAACATATACACGTGCGGGTATATATATATATATATCAGCTAAAGAAGGAGGTACAAATATATCCTATACCAGATGCATTCTATATTTCGTGTTTGTCTAAATAAATATATCATGAACTTTTAATATCAAGAATAAGTGCATATACGTATATATCTAAATACATATATAGACACGTTTATGCACACACATATTTAGACGCGTACACACACATACACACAGGTTATACATACACTGTACAGATGTGGGATTCCGTTTGTGTACACAGAAGCGTAGTAACATATATACACACACACATGCACACTTACAGACACACACACAAATAATACATAAATACCCCACAACTAAACACATACACACATACACACACCGCCCTCACACACACACACACACACACACGTAACCTCCCGCAACCAAACACACACACATACACATACCACCCTTCACACCACAACACACACACACACACACACAACACACAACACACACACACACACACACAACACACATAAACCCCAAGCAACCAAACACACATACACATACGACCCTCCTACACACACACACACACAAGCACACAACACACACAACACCCCCCCCCCCACACACACACACTCACGCACACGCATACTAGCCACATACACACCTCAGCAACCGCACACACAGCAATTCGTGGTTCGTCCTCGACTCTCTACATTATTAAAAAAAAGGCGATTCCAACTCCACGGGAGACTGACTTTATGAATTCCTTGTTTGTTTTCGTCAGATATATTGGGTTGTATCTGGCGGGGGTCCAGCAGGGGGGGGGGTGGGGGGAGGGAAGGAGGGGGTGGAGGGGGAGGGTGAGGGGGAGGGGAGGGGGTGGTGGAGTGACGGGAGAGGAGGGAGGGAGGGGTGGGTGAGGGAAGGAGACCAGGAGGGGTGGAGGGTAGGAGGGTGGAGGAGAGATGGAAGGTATGGGGTATAGGTGGGAGGAGGGAGGGGCGGGGGAGGGGAGGGGGAGTTAAGAAGGTATGGGTATGTGAGACAGGAGGCGAGGAGGGGAGGTAGGAGAGTAGGGGTTTGGGACAGGATGGAGGAGGGGGGTGGAGAAAGGAGGGGGGGGAGGGGTAAGGAAGGAGGAGGAGGAAGAGAAAGATAGGAGAGGGGAGGCTAGGTGAGTGATAGGGGAGGAGAGGAAAGGTGGGGAAGGGGGTCGGGGTACATAGGAGTAAGGGATATGAGATAGGGGGTAGAAGGGAGAGGGGAAGGAGTAG
>NW_020872404.1:93291-100791 GCF_003789085.1 Penaeus vannamei
TGTCTGTTCCTCCTATTCGTTAGTCTGTCTTCCTGTCTGTATATCTGTCTTGTCTTCTATCTTTCTTCTTCTCTCTTTTTCTCTCTCTCTCTTTCCTCACTCTCTCTGTCCTTTCTTTCTCTTGTATCTCGTTATCTCTGTCTCTCTCTCTCTCTTTCGCCTTGATGGCTCACTCTCTGTTTGTCTTGATATCTCTGTTTCCCTCCGTCTCTCTCTCTCTCTCTCTCTCTCTCTCTCTCTCTCTCTCTCTCTCTCTCTCTCTCTCTCTCTCTCTCTCTCTTCTCTCTCTCTCTCTCAATCTCTCTCTCTTTCTCTTCTTCTCCTTCTCTATTATCGATCTATCTATCTATTTCTGCCTGTCTGTCTCTCTCCCTCCCTCCCCCCCTCTTCCCTCCTCCTCCCTCCCTCCCACTCCCCCCTCTCTTCTTCCGTCTCGAAAAAAAAACACTTTGTCTCGCCCCTCCATCTTCTCTCTCTTTTAGCGGCTTCATCCTTCCACACTCTCGTTAAATCCCTTCACACACCCTCTAATTATCCTTCTCTTAAATGACTCCCTCCCTCCTCCTCTTCTCGCTCCTCCTCCTCCTCCTTTTCCTCTCCTCTTTCTCCTCCTCCTCCTCCTCCTCCTTTCCTCCTCCCATTCCTCCTCCTCTTCTTCTTCTCGCTCCTCCTCCTCATTCTCTTTTTCTCGTTCCTCCTCTTTATGCTCCTATTACTTCTCCTTCTCCTTTTCTGTTTCTCCGTCTCCTTCTCTTCCTTCTTCTTCTTCTCCTTCCTTCTCCTTTCCTCCTTCTCCTTCTCCTCTTTCCCTCCTTTCTCCTTTTCTTCCCTCCTCCTCTCCTTTCTCCTCTCTCTCTCACTTCCTCTCTCTTTCCCCTTCTCCTCCTTCTTCTTCTCCGCTTCCTCCTCTTTCCTAACCCTCCCTGCCCTCTCCTCTATTCCCTTCTTCTTCTTTCATCCTTCTTATCCTGCTCTTCCTCAACTTCCCTCTCTAATTCTCCTCCTCTTCCTACTACTCCTCTACTCCTTTCCTCCGTCTTCCTCCTCCTATTTCCTACTTCCATTCTCTTCTAATTATTTCTCCCCCTCCTCCTCTTCTTCTCCCAGTTCTTCCTCTTTCCTCTCTTTCGCTATCCCTTATTCTCTCCTTCCCCCTTCCATTTATCACTTCTCCTTCTCTTCCTTTTCCTTTCGTCGTTCTTCTTCTCATTTAGTTTTTTCGTTTTCCTTCCTTTATCATGTGTGTTTATCAGTTTATTTTTATCACTTCTTTATTAATTCTGAAAGGAAGAGAGAGAAAAAAAGAAAAAGGGAGAGGGAGTAGGAGAGAAGGGGAAAGGGAAGAGAACGATAACGAAAGGGAAGGAAAGGGAGATGAGGTGGAAGAAGAAGAAAAGGAGGGAAAACAATAAGGAAAAAGGGAAAAAGATAGAGAGAGAGGTAAGAGAGAAGGAATTTAATAAAAGGGAAGAAAAGGGGAAGAAAACATCAGGGAATAGAAGGGGGGGGGGTGAAAGAGATAAAGAGAAACTCGAGAAAGGAAATGTAAACAACAGAGAATAGAAAATGGAGATCACACCCAAAACAAAAGAAAACCGTAAAGAAAACGGAAAACGCCAAAGAAAACGGGAAAAAAAGTAAACAAAGACCCCCAACTAAAAAAAAAATCTCCAAAAAACACAAAAACCAGAAGAAAAAGAAGGAAGAGAAGGCGAAGGAGAGGCAGAGAGGGAAGGGAAGGGAAGGGAGGAAAGGGAGGGAGGGAGGAGGGCCCCTCATACCCTGAGACGCGCCCCCTTCGGCTCATAAATCAGGTGTTTGGACACGGCGAGTCGACGCGCGGACAGGAGTAGGGGCCACCACTGTAATCTTCCCCGGGGATCCCTTGTGTAAATCATCGTTCACTCGCGGCGGCGGCGGCGGACACACCGGGGGGATGGGGATGGAGGGAAGGAGGGGAGGAGGGGAGGAGTGGAGGAGGAGGGTGAGGGAAGGTGGGATGGGGAGTGGGAGGGAGGGGAAGGAGGGAGGGAAGGAGGAGGGAGTGGGAGGGATTCGGAGGGAGGGGAGTGGGGGAAGAGGGAAGGAAGGGAGGGAGGGGGGAAGAAGAGGGGAAGGAGGGGGAGAGCAGGTAGGGTTGGGGGAAAGGTAGGGGGAAGGGGGTGTAAGATGACGGAGATAGTGAGCGCGCATGCGATTCGAACTGCGGACTTTTTTTCGCTTTTTTTTTTTTTTTTTAGGGGGGGGGGGCGTGTTACTTTGGGAGTGGGGTGGGGGTAGGAAGTGGGGTGGGGGTATTTCAATCTCTCTCTCGTTTTGTTTTGGTGTTTTTTTTGTTTTCTCTCTCTCTCTCTTTCTCTCTCTCTCTCTCTCTCTCTCTCTCTCTCTCTCTCTCTCTCTCTCTCTCTCTCTCTCTCTCTCTCTCTCTCTCTCTCTCTCTCTCTCTCTCTCTCTCTCTCTTCTTTTTTTTTTTTCTTTAATCTGAAAATTTCTTTCGTTTAGTTCCGACTTCATTTTTTCTTTTTTTTATGTTTTCATTTTCCTCCGTTTTACTTTTCCTTCCATCGTTTTCCTTCTATATTATTTCCGTTTTATTTCAAGAGATTTTTTTTCCTATTTTTCGTTTCCTCTTTCCTTTAACATTACTTTTTCGTTATTATTATTATTATTATTATTATATTATTATTATTATTTATTATTATTATTATTATTATTTTCTCCTGTTATATTTCTATGTTATTTATTTTATTTTATTTTATTTTGTTTTATTTTATTTATTTATTTATTTATTTTTTTTGGAAGTTTTCTCGTTATTGTTCACCTTTTGTTTTATCTTTTTTTATTCTCCTTCTTTTTCTTTTTCTTTTCTCATTCCCCTGTTCTCAGTTTATTTACTCTTCCTATTCTTCTTTTTCTCTCATCTATACATGCTTTTATCTTTAGTTTCATATCTCTTTTTATAACATTTTTCCTTTTATTATTTATGCTTTTGTCAATCCCTCTTCATTCTGAATTTTTATTTTTTTCTTCTTTTTCTTTTTCTTTCTCTTTTCTAATCGTCAGATATTTCTCTTTTATCAAGTATATTTTTTTCTCGATCTTTCTGGCTTTTCCCTCCCTTTTTGTTTTATTTTTTTGTTCTTCTATTTTCTTTATCTAATGTCTTTTCTTTTTTTTTCTATCTCTCCTATCTTCTTTTCTAACTCTCCTCCTCTCTCTTTATCCCTCTCTTCCCATCTATCTCACCATCTCCCATTCCTTCTCCTTTTCCTTTCATTTTTTCATTTTCTCTCCTTTCTGCCGTATTTTATCTCCCTCTTTCCCCATTTCTCTCCCTTTCCCTCTTTATCCATTTCTCTCCTTTCCCCGTATCTCTCTCCCTTCTTTTTCCTTTCTCTCCCTTTTCCCTTTTCCCTTTTCCTCCCCATTTTCCTATCCCCTTTTTATCCATCTTTCTCCTTCCCCCCCCCCACCCCTCGTCTTTTACTCTCCCTCTTCTTCCCCCTTTCTCTCCTTTTATCTGTTCGTCTCCCTCTCCCGTTCTTTCGTGCATAATGTGATTTCTCCCAACACGATATCGTTCATCATAGTGATAGATTGAACTATGATGTGATCAGCTGACGTGCCGGTAACTCGATTGTGTGTTGCGCAGCATGGCGGGCTAAATGCGATTTTTGTGGGGGGGGGGCCTTTGTGGGGTGTGCGTGTTGTTGGGTGTGTGGGAGGGGGAGGGGGGAGGGTGGGGAGGGAGGGTTGTTTGTTTGTTTGTGTGGTGTGTGGGGGTGGGTGTGGGAGGGGGAGGGGGAGGGGTGGGGTGGGGGGAGGGGAGGGGGGAGGGGGTGTTTGGTTTGTTTGTTTGTGGGTGTGGGAGGGTGGAGGGTTGTTTGTTTGTTTATGTTTGTTTGTGGAGGTGTTTTTGTTTGTTTGTTTGTGTGTGTTTGTACATTGTATATGTATGTGCCGGTGATTATATATTCATGTGTGTGTGTCTGTGTGTGTGTGCGTTTGTGATTATATGTCTCTGTGCGTATGTGGTGTGTGTCTGTGTGTGTGCGTTTGTGATTATATGTCTCTGTGCGTATGTGCATGTATATGTGTTGTGTTTTTCTATCCAATACGCAAAAAAAAAGGATTTTTTGGGCCACACATACCTACCTGGAAAAAACTTTCTCATTTCCGTTAAAAATGAATAAAAATAACCCCTTTCGTACTGTAAAATTCTATATCAAATTAACAGAAATGTGCAAATAAGGACAAGTTAGGGCGCGTCTTTTTAAATGAGTCTTGTTTATTTTCGTTTGTCTCGGTTTCGGTCAATTGAATTTATTTTTGCTTGAAATTGGTTTGGTTTTAAATTTAATTCGGTTGAACATTTGAATTTTGGTTTAAGTTTGTTTGTTATGAATTTGGGATTGGTTTAAGTTTGGCTTATTTTGCATTCTGTTCAGTGTGAATTTTTTGTTCAAATTGTATTCGGTTTACTTTGAATTTGGTTCGTTTTTTTTTTTTTTTTTTTTTTTTGAATTTGTCTCGATTTAATTTGGCTCAATTTGACTTTGGTTCGATTCGAATATTCTTTCTTTAGGATTTGGTTTGATTTGAATTTCAATCAGTTTGAATTTAGTTTGATTTCGATTCGGTTTCACTTCCGTTTTATCCGAATTTTTGTTTTTATTTGAAATCTGTTTATTATAGCAGAATACAGAGACGGAATAGAGAGCAGAATAAAGAGATGGAGTAGATAAAGAAACAAATAGAAG
Organism: Penaeus vannamei; assembly: GCF_003789085.1. Taxonomy (NCBI): domain Eukaryota; kingdom Metazoa; phylum Arthropoda; class Malacostraca; order Decapoda; family Penaeidae; genus Penaeus; species Penaeus vannamei. The sequence continues at coordinate 98,052 of NW_020872404.1, forward strand.
ACATGATAGATAGCAGAATGAAGACACGGAATGAAATAGAGATAAATTGGTAATCAGATCAAGGCAGATAGATAATAAATGCAAAAGGGAGAACTAATAGAGGGAGGTAAACTTTTATTGACATAAAGAGACAGACAAATATTTAAAATAAACTGAGAAGGCAAACTGGTGAATAGACAAAGCCAAAGTAGCAAAATAAAACGACATAATAAACAATCACAGAGAAACAGAGTCAGAATAGTCAATCAAAGAATAGTCACAGAGACCTGAGACAGAAAAGACAGTGAGAGAAGAGAGACAGAATAGATAAACAAAAGATAGTCAAAGAGAACCGAGACAAAAATAGCAGTCACAGAGAGCCGTGGCAGAAAAGACAGTCGCAGAGAACCGACACAGACAGACGCCAAAGGGAGGAGAGAGAGAGAGAGGAGAGAGAGAGAAGAGAGAGAGAGAGAGAGAGAGAGAGAAAGGAGAGAGAGAGAGAGAGAGAGAGAGAGAGAGAGAGAGAGAGAGAGAGAGAGAGAGAGAGAGAGAGAGAGAGAGAGAGAGAGAGAGAGAGAGAGAGGAGAGAGAGAGAGAGAGAGAGACAGACAGACAGAGACGACAGACACTGACAGAGAATGAGCCAGAGAGACAAAAAAGACAGACAGACAGAGACAGAGAAATAAGACAACCAACAACACACACCACGAAGCACCTAACCCTCCATGCCTCTTCCCCTTAAAAAAAAAAAAACCTTGACCTGACCACCTGACATCGAAGTCAGCTCAGCACAGGGAAGCCACATCGCGCTGACTTCGGGCTGACTTCCTCGCCCACTGACCTTCCAGCGGGACAAACGAGCTCCGTTTAGTAAACAAAGCTCATAACGGGTGTCGTTAGGCCGTAGTTGGAGATAGTACGCTCGCTGTATGTCACTTTCTTCCCTTCTTCCTCTCCTGTTGTCAGTTTCTTCTTCTCCTTCCTCTTCTTCCTGTTGTATGTCACTTTCTTTACTTCTCCTTCCTTTTCTGTTGTCACTTTCTTCCCTTCTCTTTTCTCCCCTTCAACTGTTTCACTTTATTCTTCTTTGTCGTCCTCTTCTCCTGTTGTATGTCACTTTCTTCCCTTCTCCTCCTCTTCTCCTGTTGTATGTCACTTTCTTCTCCTTCTCCTTCTTCTTCTGTTGTATGTCACTTTCTTCCCTTCTCCTTCCTCTTCTCCTGTTGTATGTCACTCTCTCCCCTTACCCTTCCTCTTCTCCTATTCGCGAAGGAGGGGAATGATAGATAGATAGGAGAAGAGGAGGAGGATGATAGAGGAGGAAAGCCCTTAACTCGCTCTCGAAGGAACAGACAGTTCGGGGTTTAGTACGTGTTTGTTGACCGTCTTGACTGATTGGGTAATGCAAGGTATCACAGGGGGGGGGGATCCTGCAACACCCTCTTTGATACCCTCCCTCCCCCCTCCTCCTCCCCCCCATCTCCTCCTCATTCCTTTCCCCTTTTATTGCCACTCTTGTTCTTCTTACTTCCCCTCCTTCTCCCCCTCTCCTCCTCATTCCTTTCCCCCGTTTATTGCCACTATTTGTTCTTCTTACCTTCCCCTCCCCTCCTTCTCTCTCTCTTTCTCTCTCTCTCTGTCTCTCTCTCTCTTCTCTCTCTCTCTCTCTCTCTCTCTCTCCTCTCTCTCTCTCTCTCTCTCTCTCTCTCTCTCTCTCTCTCTCTCTCCTCTCTCTCTCTCTCTCTCTCTCTCTCCCTCGGTCATCCTACAGATCATCCCAGTCTCCCTCCCCCCTTTCATCCTATCCCGACCATTCTCTCCCCCTCCCCCCCCACACACACCATCCTAACCCCTCCCCCCACCCTGCGATCATCCTACCCCCCCCACACATACACCATCCTAACTCCCCCCCTCTCCCCCCTCGACCTACTATTCCCCATCCCTCCTTCCTATCCCCTTTCATCCGCCTATCCCTACTGTCTTCCTTTCCTATTCTCTCCTATCCATCCCCTTGTGTGTGTGTTATATATATGTATATGTTTGTATGAATGTATGTATGTATATGTGTATGTGTGCGTGTGTGTGTGTTTTATATATATAGTATATATATCTATATCTATATCTATCTATCTATCTATCTATCTATCTACGTATCTATCTATCTATCTATCTACCTACTACCTACCTACCTATCTACCTACCTATCTATCTATCTATCTATCTATCTACCTACCTACCTACCTACCTACCTACCTACTATCTATCTATCTACTACCTTACCTACCTACCTACCTACCTACCTATACCTATCTTCTATCTATCTGCTGTCTATCTATTTATCTATCTATCTACCTATCTATCTATCTATATATACATATGTTAATTCAAGGAAACTTATACATCCCTACCCTTGGCTCCTACAAATCCATACTCAGTTTCCCCTTCAGTAATATCCCAGCATCTTGAGAACTATTCAGAAGTGCCTTTTGGTATCAAGTAAGAAATCTTCCTTGTTCTTGAGGAGCCAGAAAGATACAGCAGGAAATCATTTATTTGAAGAAATGGTACAGAGAGAAAGTAAGGATGGTATGAAACGCGTATATATGTGTGTGTGTAAGAGATTTAAATGTATATAAGCCTGAGACACGGATAGATAGATATATATTCGTATATACGATTTATTTCATTTCTTGTTGTGGGTGGTTTTCTGTTCGTTTTTATGTATATGTTAATGTTTTTTGTGTAGATATTCAGGCAT
>NW_020872404.1:105791-108291 GCF_003789085.1 Penaeus vannamei
ATGTGTGTATGACTGTTTTTGTTGTTGTTGTTGTATTTGATGTGTATGCTTGCGAGTGTGTTTTGGGGGTAGTGCGTGTGTGTGTGAGTGTGCGTGTGTGTGAGTGTGTGTGGTGTGTGTGTGTGTGTGTGTGTGTGTTGTGTATGTTTGTGTGTCTGTGTGTGTGTGTATGTGTGTGTGTTTGTGTATATGTATGTGTTTTGTGTGTGTGTGTGTTTGTGTGTATATGTTTGTGTGTGTATGTGTGTGTGCGTGTGGTGTGTGTGCGTGTGTGTGTGTATGTATGTGTATGTATATATGTGTATGTGTGCGTATCTGTGTGTGTATTATATCATCATTTACATATATTTATATGTACACGCAATATACTTATCTGAGCTATTACATATTCATGTTGTGATATCTTAATGTAATTCTCTCGAGGGATTCACGAAGATGGGGTCCAATACAAAAGAAAATAAAAGGGGAGGACGAAGAGGAGGGGGAGAGCAAGAAGAAGACGGGGAAAGGAAGAAAGGGAGGAGGAAGAGAAAGAAAATAAGAGGAGGGAGAAGAGTTGAATAAAGAGAAGGAGAAGGAGAGAGAGAGAAAAGGATAAGGATGGGAGGAAGAAGGGGAGGAGGAGGAGGAGGAGAGACGAATGAGGTGGGAGAGGAGGGAGAAGGGGAAGGGGCAGGAGAAGGAAAACTGAAAGAGAGGGAGAAGATGGAAGAGAAAGAGAAAAAGGAGGAGAGGAGGAAGAAAATAAAAAGAGAAAAAGGAAAGGGGACAAAATAGGAGAAGGAGAAAGAGAAGAGAAAGGAACGAGAAAAAAATTAAAATAGAGGGAGGGAGAAGGATAAAAAAAAAAGTGAATGAGGGTGGGGGAGGTGAGAAGAGATGCCAAAACACCCAAGTCAACACACACACACGTACAAACACACACACACACACACGTACAAACACACACACACACACGTACAACACACCACACACACACACGTACAAACACACACACACACACGTACAAACACAGACACACACACATCCCGAACATTCAAGAATCCCCCAAGCAAAGTTATCTCAACCCCCCCACCCCACCCACCACCCCCCTTCCCCCCCTCAAGCCTCATTTGCATAAAAGCCATGCATAAGTCGCTTCACGCATGACAATTAACTCATTCACGGACCAAATGGTTAATGAGTATTTCCGGTAATTAAGCTAGAGAGATGAATGTTATGCTGTGTCTCTGCGGTTTGTGATCACTGCGTTTGGATGCTGTGGTGATAAGGATAACGGAGGGGATGGGGGGGGGGAGGGGGAGGGGGGGAGGGGAGGGAGGGGGAGGGATAAAGGAGGGGGGAGGGGGTTTGAGGGGGCGAGGGATGGGGAGGGAAGGGGGAGGGGGGAGAGGGGGGAGGGGGGGAGGGATGGGGAGGGGTGGAGGGAGGGGAGGGGGAAGGAAGGGGCGCTTACAACGCGGTGTCATCTCGTCGGTGGAATTTGGATACGTTCTAGGGCGGTTTGCTTGGTTTGTTTACTTCAAATTATCGCATTCTATTTTTTTTTCTATTTTGTTATTTACTTGTTTTATTTTTCCTTTTTATTTTTTTTTCTATTTATTTTTCTATTCTGTTTTTTTTTTTTTTTGCTGCTGCTGCTGTTATTTCCTCCATCTTATATTTTTGTTTATTTTTTTTTAACTTCTTCGTCTTCTTTTTTTTCTTTCTTTCACCTTTGTCATCTTTTTTTCTTTTTTTGGTACTTGTTTTTCTTTTTATTTGTTAGATTCTCTCTTCTCTCATTCTCTCATGTGCTCTAAATGTGTGTGTGTGTGTGTGTGTGTGTGTGTGTGTATGTGAGTGTGTGTATGTGTATGTGTGTGTATGTGTATGTGCGATATGTATGTATATCCACACACACATATATCATCTCCCTCTCTCTCTTTTCTCTAACTCATTAACCCAATATTTCATTTCCATTCTTTCTTCCATTCTATCAAGGTTCCGAATCCAGACAACTAAATTATATGGTTTTCATACCACCCGCCCCTCCACCCCCCCCCCCTCTCTCTCTCTCTTAATGCGATTTTTATCTCTCATTTTCCCCTTCTTTTTTTCTCTCTTTTTTCTTTTTTTTTCTCTTTTTTTTTTTTTTTTTTTTTTTTTTTTTTTTTTTTTTTGTTCTTGAGAGTGAAACGACCCGGGAAGAAGGGGATTCTGACCTGGCTTGCTTCAATACGCTCCGCTTTGACCTCTGTTCTGATAAGCTTAATAAGGTCATGCTACAGATAACGGTAGACACGAGCGGATTATATGAATTCAGAAAAAAAAAAAAAAAAAAAGAAAGAGAGAGAGAGAGGAGGGGGGGAGTGGAGTAGGGGGAGAATGAGAGCATAAAAGAGAAGAATTAAGGGAATGGAAATAGAAAGAAAAGGTAATATGAAATAGAAGAAAAGGGGGAAAGGAAACAGAGAAAAGGCAATAAGAAACAGAGAGGTGGGGGAGGAGGTAGTAAGAA
>NW_020872404.1:110791-113291 GCF_003789085.1 Penaeus vannamei
GATTAGGAAATATGAATATATGGATTAATCTAAAGTCTTTGGAGATTAGTTTTTTGATGGGTTTTACAGACAATTTTTTTCTTTTTTTTTTCTGGCGTACCCAAAGGCAGTGCTCTTGGGCCATTGCTATTTGGTTACGTAAGCGACCGTACCGGTTCTATAGCTATTTCAACATTAAGTATCAGCTCCACAATTTCATAATTTTGGGGAAAAAATCTGAACTTCATTTAAATTGTGACTTTTTAATATATTCGGATTTTGTTTTTGCATTACAAAATCACTTAGTTTTTAAATTTTCATGCGATCAAATAATCATTGTTTTGAATTATCATTTTATTATCTCTCCTTACTTTATCGTATTTCATTTATTATCATTTTATATTTTGGGGGGAATGGGGTTGATGTCTTATCTTATATGACTTATTTATCCGAATTTCTGCCTCATTTTATCATAAACGGATCAAGGGGTTGGTAGTTCAATTACATATAAATTTCAACAAGAGATTTAATACAAAAGTTTAGAGAAAATACCGTTGTTTTTGTTTAACAATGTTATTATCATTGTTTTTGTTTCCATATTCTTAACATTGTTATTATCAATACTATTATTATCATCCTCATTGTAGCGGCAATTATCATTATCACCATAATCATTATCCTTGCGATTCTTATTAGAATATTTATTTTCATTATCATGATTATAATTATGGTTGTCATTAATGCTATTACTGATCATTATCATTAATATCATTATCATTATTATTATTATCATTGTTATTATTGTTATCATTATCAGTACTACTATCAATATTATTATCATATGTTTGTCACCTTTACCATTCCTATTATTTTTGCAGTCATATTGTTATGATAATCATCATTTTAACAATAAAATTATGATAATAATGAACATAATAATGATGATAACTACAAGTTATTCCAGTTAGTATTGCTATCATATTATCATTACTATTGTTGTAGCAGTGATAACGATGAAAATAAATCAAGTAATAACAATGATGATAGCAATCGTAATAGTAATGATAATGATGCTAATTATGATGATATTACAAATAATAGTGGATATATTAATAATACTATTATTAATGTTAGCTATTATTAATACTAGTACTAGTAAAAATAATAGCAAATATAATGATCATCATTACAGTCCCCATTATTATTAAGATAGTAATTATCATAACCATTCCTATTATCATTATCATTGTTATCTCTCTCATCATCATTATTACCATCATTATTATTAGTAGAAATTAGTATTACTTACTTATCATTACTACTTAACAAAGATAACCATTCTAACCCGCTGGTTCCCGCCAACTCAGCGCCACCGCGAAGTGAACGCTGTGACGGGGTTAGGGAGTTTAGCGAACCTAGATTTGTAGAGAGTTTAGCGAGACTATGAAATATAGCGGACCTAGCGAGTTTAGCGAATCTAGCGAGTTTAGTTTAGCGAATCTAGCTCGTTTCTGGAGTTTAGCGAAGTTTAGCGAGTTTGGCGAACCTAGCGCGAACCTAGCGAGTTTAGCGAATCTAGCGAGTTAACGAACTAGCGAGTTTTAGCGAGTTAACGAACCTAGCAACGAACCTATGGAATTTAGCGAACCTAGTGAGGTTAGCGGACCTAGCGAGTTTAGCGAAATCAGATATTTTAGTGAATCTAACGAGTTAGGCGAACCTGGCGAGTATAGCGAACCTAGAGAATTTGGTGAATCTAACGAGTTTAGCGAACAAAGCGAATTTAGCAAACCTAGCGAGTTTGGCGAACTTAGCGAGCTTAGCGAACCTAGCGAGTTAGCGAGTTAGCGAGTTTAGCCAGCATAGCGAGCTTAGCCAGCTAGCGAGTTTAGAGAGCGAGCTTTTAGCGAGTTTAGCGAAACTAGAAAGAACTTAGCCAACCTAGAGAGTTTAGCGAACCTAGTAAAACTTTACGAATCTAGCAAGAGTTAGCGGAGCAAGCGAGTTTCTCGAACTTAAGAAGAGTTTGGCGAACCTAGCAAGAATTTAACGAACCTAGAAAGAGAAGCGAACCTAGAGAGTTTCACGAACCTAGCAAGACTTAACCAAACCCAGAAAGAGCCCAGCGAACCTAGCGAACGCAGCGAACTCCCAGCGCTTGCGAGACGAGACGAGAGACGAGACGAGCGGCCGACGCGAGCGAGCAGCCGAGGCGGGCGGCGGGCGGGCGAGCGAACGGGCGAGCGAAGGGGCACGTAGGTGAGCACAGGTTTTTGGGTCGTGAGATGTTAACGCGAGGGAGGCGGGGCTGGTATCCGTGTTCAGCGGTCGCGGGCTCGTTCAGTTAATGAACTCAAGGGCTCCGACGCCGATACTGTCAGCGCCGAACATTATTTATGAACAGAGCTCTTCGACGTTTGTTTTTGAGTGAGGCTATGGGGCGGCACCGCCTGGCCCCGCGCTGGCTCTGCCGCGGGCGAGGTGGGGGGGGGGGGGATGGGAGGGGGAAGGGGATGAGGAG
>NW_020872404.1:118291-120791 GCF_003789085.1 Penaeus vannamei
CTCCCTCCCCCTCACCCTCTCTTCCTTCTCTCTTGCTATCTCTCTGTCCGTACACTTCTTCGTTTTATCCTCTGCGTTCTCCCTTTCTCGTTATGTTTCCTTGTTTCTGTTTTTTCTTTCCTCTCTCGCCCTGTTTCTTTCTCTTTTTCGTTTGTCCGATTTCTTCTTCTCTGTTTCTGTCTCTGCTCTCGTCTCTCTCTCTCTCTCTCTCTCTCTCTCTCACCTCTCCCCCCCTCCCTCCCTCTCTCCCTCTCCCTCTCTCCTCTCTCTCTTCCCTCCTCCCTCCCTCCCTCCTCTCCCTCCCTCCTTCCCTCCTTCCCTCCCTCCCTCCTCCCTCCCTCCCTCCCTCCTTCCCTCTCCTTCTCCCTCCCTCTCTCTTCCTCTCACAAGACGAAAAAACAAAAGCATTAACATTCGCCAAATATATTTCGTGTAATTCGAAGTCCCTTGTTGCGTTTCCTTGATATATTTCATGCGACAGACTTTTATTACTTTTCTTTTACGTAACACACTCACTCTGTTTTCATTCAGCGCCGAATCTCTCTTGTGACACACACTAATCAGGGCTCGTTTGTAACATGGAATCAGGCAACACACACTCATCTTTTATCTGCCTTGTAACATGCAGGGGTTTTTCTTTCTTTGTTTCGTGGTTTTGGTTTATTTGGTTTGGTTTGGTTTGGTTTGGTTGTTTGTTTTTGTTTGGCTTTGTCTCTTTGCCTGTCCGTGTTTCTGTCTCTGTCTACTTCTCTCGGTTCTTTCTTTCTTTCGTATCTCTAATTATCTTTGTTTGTCTCTTTGCCTGTCCTTGTTTCTGTCTCTGTCTACTTCTCTCGGTTCTTTCTTTCTTTCTTTCGTGTCTCTAATTATCTGTTTTTTTTTTTTTTTTTGTTTGTTTGTTTTTTGTTTTGTTTGTCTCTTTCTCTGTCTTTGTTTCTGTCAGTCTGTTTCTCTCAGCCCTTTCTTTCTTCCGTGTCTTGTTGTTTTGTTTATTTGCCTCTTTGTTAATTTGTTTGTCTGTGTATGTCTCTTTGTCTGTCTCTCTGTTTGTCCATGTTTCTGTCGCTGTCTCTTTCTCTCTTTCTCTCTTTGAGTCCATAGGCGTGTTCCCTCTGCTGTGAGTCAAGGTGTATGAGTCTAAAGGGGTGAGTCTTCAAGTGGGAGTCTTAAGGAGTAAGTCTTGAGGAGCAGGTCTTAAGGGGTGAGCATTTAACAAGGGAGATGGTCTTTGGCTTGGATATTGCATCGCGTTGTCAGGAGATACCAGGAGAAGATGGTAGCAGATGATGGTGACGTCAAGATTGGGGTTCGGAGCGGTTCTAACCCCCCTTAACCCTTTACCCCTTCAGCCAACCCCTTGGAATCGCTGACATCAACCCCTTCTTGCTTATCTACTCCCTTAAACCCCCTCTGCCTCTAATCTCTGAACCCCAATCTTTCCCCTCCTTCCCCCCTCCGCCTCTCAATCTTTAAAACCCCTCCCCCAACCCTCAGCAAACCCCTCTGCCCTAATCTCTGAACCCCAATCTATCCCTCTCCCCCCCCCCCTTCCGCCTCTCAATCTTTCTAAACACCATCCCCCAACCCTCAGGTTTTGAGCCCCCCCCCTCTCGTCCTCTGGTCATCTATCCCTCATATACCCCCACCTATCCTCTACCCTCCCCTGTCTCCTCCCGTTCCACCCCCTATCCCCATCCCCACCTACTGATCCCCAACCCCTACCTACTGACCCCTCCCCTTCTCCTCTCCCTCCCCTTCCCCCTTCCCACCCCCTACCCCAACCCCCACCTACTGACCCTCCCCTTCTCCTCCCCCTCCCCTTCCTCCCCTTCCACCCCAAAACACCCTCGTTGACTCCCTCTCGCGTATATATGTATATATATCTTCCTCCTTCAGGTCATCCTCCTCCTTCTTTCCTCTCTCTCTCTCTCTCTCTCTTTTCGCCTCCTTGACAGAAATAAAAATTGGATTATGCAGTCCCGGATCCTTGGGCCAAAGGCAAGTGTCAGCCCGGTCAGCAGACGCCTTTGCTGACACCGCTAGGATCTCTCTCTCTCTCTCTCTCCTCTCTCTCTCTCTCTCTCTCTCTCTCTCTCTCTCTCTCTCTCTCTCTCTCTCTCTCTCTCTCTCTCTCTCTCTCTCTCTCTCTCTCGCTTTACCTTCGTCAGGAGACACGGCAATGGGCGAGGAGGAAGAGATGAAAAGAAGTGGATGAGGGATGGAAGGACGCTGGTCAAGAGAGAGGGATGGGGGGGAGAGAGAGAGGGAGAGGGGGTGGGTGGGAGGGAGAGAGGGGGAAGAGGGAGGAGGAGGGAGGGAGAGAGAGGAGAAAGAAAGAGGGAGGGAGGGAGGGAGGGAGAGAGAGAGAGAGAGAGAGAAGAGAGGAGAGAGAGAGAGAGAGAGAGAGAGAGAGAGAGAGAGAGAGAGAGAGAGAGAGAGAGAGAGAGAGAGAGAGAGAGAGAGAGAGAGAGAGAGAGAGAGAGAGAGATCAGACAGACAG
>NW_020872404.1:148291-158291 GCF_003789085.1 Penaeus vannamei
ACGCACACGCACACGCACACGCACACAGGTATGAATATATTACCGTGCAACAAAAATCAGTGACAATCAACGAGGAATCAATTGAGTTTAAGTATTATATATTCACAATAAGGCGGCCGTTCCCTCCCTTGACCCCCCTCCCTCCCCCCCTTCCCTTCCCTCCCCTTCTCCTCCCTTCCCTCCCCTCTCCCCTCCCTCCCCTCCTCCCCTCCCTCCCTCCTCCGTTCCCGTGCCTTTGGTTGAGCCAGTGTTAGAAAAGAGTGAGATGGAGAGATAGAAAACTACACGCACATGTACACATACAGACAGATACACATGCGTACACAGAGTCATATTTCATGCGTTTTTTAGCAGCCGAGAAAGAATTTATAGTAGAAAGAGAGGGAGGCGAGAGAAAGAGAGAGAGAGAAGACGAGAGAGATCGCGAGAGAGCGAGACAGAGAGACAGAGAGACAGAGAGAAGAGAGAGAGAGAGAGAGAGAGAGAGAGAGAGAGAGAGAGAGAGAGAGAGAGAGAGAGAGAGAGAGAGAGAGAGAGAGAGAGAGAGAGAGAGAGAGAGAGAGAGAGAAAGAGAGAGAGAGAGAACCAAAAAGACAGAGCAGAGACACAGCCGCAGAAACACAGCGACAGAGAAATAAGCGAGAAACGAACAGAAAAGGAGAGAACGACTATCCCATCTTTCCCCTCTACGTTATCCAACGATACCTGATTAGCGAATCCATTTAAGCGAAATAGTGAGAGAGGATTAGCGGGGGGTAGCGCAGTGACTGTAATGTGTGTGTGTGCTGTGTTTACCTCCATGATAATAGGTCATGGAGTCACTTGAATGGGTATGTGTATGTGTGTGTTGGGAGGCGAGGGGGGGAGGGGAGGGAAAAAGGAGGGATGGGGGGGAGAGGGATGAGGAGGGGTATAAGGCGAGGATTTTGCGGACAGACAGACACACACACACGCAGCAGACACACGCGGTTGTCATGGACGTCGATACATAGAATAAGGTTTGGTCGGGTGTAATGTTCTCTCGTCTCTTTTGTTTCCATATTTATCCTTTTTTTCTTATTCTTCTTTAGAGGAGGATGAGGGGGTTGTGAAGAGGCGTGTGTTGTCTCCTCATTCCGATCACTTCACCGATCACAATCACTGCCCCTCCGACACCCCCCCCCCTTCCCCGACTATGTAGAAGCATGCGAGAGTTGTGAATATATTATGTTACCGGGACTGTGTCTCTCTTTCTTACACTCACCTCTTCCATTGCGGGTTATAGGGTCGAAGGAAACTGAAGAGGGGGGTGGAAGGGGAGGAAGTAGGGGGGGTAGGGGAAAAGGGGAGGGTAGGGGAAAAAGGGAGAAGTAGGGGAAAAGGAGGAAAAGGGGAAGGGGAGGGGAAAATAAGAGGAAGTTGGGGAAGGGGGAGGGGAAGGGGGGAAGTGAAGAGAAAGAGGGAGGGGAAAAGGGGAGGAAGTGGGGGAAGGGAAAGGGGAAACGGGGTAAGTAGGGGAAGGAGAGGAAGTAGGGGAAAAGGGAGGAAGTAAGGGGAAGAGAAGGAGGGGATCGAGGGTGAGGGGGTCCGAGGTTGTCATTCTCCCCAGGCCCATCCGCTCCGGGCTGGCATGGCTAAGTGACACGGCCTAACTCAACGGTTCTTAGCTCTGAGGCGAGAGGCGACCAGCCCGCCCCTTCGCCTCAGCACAATATCCCAACAAATTCCGCACTCTCTTCAAACACCCTGTGATTAGACCCCCAAACCATCATAAGATTTAACATTTTAAGTGCCCATTTTATTTACTAACCCCCTAATTAAGTTGGTGTGTGTGTGGTAGGGGGGAGGGAGGAGGAGGAGAAGGGGAGGAGAGAGAGAGAGAGAGAGAGAGAGAGGGAGAGGAGAGAGAGAGAGAGAGAAGAAGAGGAGCGAAGGGTCGAGGTAGGAGAGGGGGGGAGAGGGAAATTGGTGGATGAAATCAGGCACAAGTTTCAGAAATTCAATTTTGAGGCGGAGTCGTACACGTTTCCCCATTGGCTTGCGCAAAAACTGATTTGATGACGTCACTCGCGGGGCGGGGTTAGTACCCTTCGTGGGCGGAGTTTTGACTCCTCCCTCCTCCTCTTCCTCCCTCCCCCTCTTCCTCTCCAATCCTCCGCGTTTTACTCGACATCCATATACCATGTACTCTCCCCTCTCGCTCTCCTCTTCCTTCTGCGTCTTTCGCGGCGGATCCAGAGATAGGAAAAAATAGCATAAATGATGTAAAATAGGACATAACCGATAGGAACACGAGACAATTCCGCCTAAAAAAAAGGAGAGGCATATGGCAGCAGCGGCGGCGACGGTTGCCAGCTAGCGGCGGGAGCGAGTGGTCGCAGCCAGACCCAGCTGGCGGCGGCGGCGGCGGTCACTCCTCGGGAAATTCATAAAAATTGTAAATCTTTCCTGAATATGGCGCCATGAAGTTGTTTGCCATACCGTAAAGGACGCTGCGCCTCGGAGGGAACGTATACTTAAAGAATGAGATACAAGTCTAGTAGGGATATCCGCGCGGTATTAAGAGACGGCGTTGAAGATTATAATTATTACACATAAAGTCCAGACGGCCGGAGCAAAGCGCGGGCCGCGGGAAGTGTCCACATTTTACGGTAATGTCTTGAAGATGTCGTAGTTCTGGTGGGTAGTTTGACGGATTCTTGTGTTTCCTTCCGGGAGCCCTTAATTCAGCCATTTGCGCGGGTTCTCGAGGAGGGAAGCCACGCCGCCCACCGTCGGGTCGGAGCGAGGTGCAAGGGCGGGCGTATGTGTGTGTGCTTTACAAAACTCATAAGCTTAAACGTGTATAGCTATGTAGGATTCTTGCCTTCATCACGAATTTTGTACAAGTACTTCTTGGGGTGAGCCGCCTGTTCCTAATACAAGTAGAAAAATATGATTGGCCCGCCCCCTTGTGTGACGTCACTTGTAGCCGCGCGGCCATTGGCTCTCGCCGCGGAGGGGGAGGAGCGAAGCGCGCGCTGATTGGCTAGGATGCGTGGATGGTGGAGTTTGGTCAATCGATAACACATCCCGAGTCGGAGCCAAATTAAAGGTAAATAATAGACGGCTTTCACAGTGAACGGACGTGTATAGAGCGAGCTCTGTTGTGCCATTCATGTGATCCGGGTTACTCTAGCCACAATACAGTGAATAGTGTAGAGTGGTGACAACAAGTGGTGCTGTAGGCGCTAACTATCCCAGAAGCCGTGTGCTACTCTCAGATACTCGTGTTGGCGTAGAGCCACGTGTAAATGCAGTGCTAAACTTCCCTGTCTGCGACGAAGGACACCACCATTGCCGGCGTGAAGGCGTACAGTGCCCTGGCATCGGGCGCTGAGCAACCTACGGCGGTGGAGGGAACTCGGAGCGTGTGGGAGCGCAGGTGGGGGAGCAGACACGAGCCCATATCCTGCAAGGAGCCCCGGGAAGCCGCAACACTGGAGTACTACAGCAGCGCGGCCCTCAAGCCCTCCACCATGCTGACCCTCGACCCTCCCGACCTCAAGGGCGGGAGCTTACACTCCGCACACCTCCCTCCCCACTCCTCCCACTCCCATTCCGTGCCCCACACTGTGTCCCACGCCCACCACAACTCCCACTCCCACACATACTCCCTGTCCCACCATTCCTCGTTGACGTCGCTCAATTCGTCCCTCAGTTCGTCCCTGACGAGCCCCTCCCTGGCCTCCGTGGGCAGCATGAGCGCCCACTCGCCGCCCCAGACACACGTCCCGACCCCCACCAACAACAACAACAGCAGCACAAACAACAACAACAACGGCTCCTCCACCAACAGCTCTAGCAACAGCACTAGCAACAGCAAGAGCAGCGCGTCGTCCTCGAGCGCCGCCGCCGAGCGCGTCAAGCGGCCCATGAACGCCTTCATGGTGTGGTCCAGAGGCCAGAGACGCAAGATGGCGCAGGAGAACCCCAAGATGCACAACTCGGAGATCTCGAAGCGCCTCGGGGCCGAGTGGAAGCTGCTGTCAGAGACGGAGAAGCGGCCCTTCATCGACGAGGCCAAGAGACTTCGCGCCGTCCACATGAAGGAACACCCAGACTACAAGTACAGGTACAGCCCTAACCCTAGCCATGAGACCCCATCAGTGGCAAGCCCTTGCAGCCCACTTACAGGCCCGACAACTATCCCTCTCACCACCCAATGCGTTCGAGCCCTCAGTCCGCCTTCAGTCGAGTCGCTTGCCGCTCCGACATTTTGCTTAGAGCGATTTTTTTCGTCCTCAAAGTCATCTAAATCTTTCAAAAATTAAATCTGATTTCGGTCTTATTCAATACAACACACTATCGACCCATATTTTTTTCATATTTGTTTATACGTATTTTTTTCATTGTTATTTTTTTTTAAACTTTGGTAGTGTTGTTTTTAGAAGCCGAAATAAAGCATTAGATGGTGAGTCGGGGGTTGTTTTCTAGTAGTCTCTCACCCTAATGAATCTTTAACGATAGTCTATGTCATGACAAGGCAGGGTGCTAAAAGTACCCCCAAAAAGAGAGAAAAAAAAAATACATAAAGATAGTATATACAGAGCAAAAAAAAAATATAGCTAAAAAACATAGCAAGATATTTTTTTGGAGATGATACCAAGTGCTTTTTAAAAAAATAAATAAAAACCAATATAAAAAAAAAGAGAGATAAGGACCAAAATGAGTCTTTTTTGTCAAATGAGTTTAAAAAAGAGATAGTCAAGCTGGGTTGTTCATGTTACTTATTTCATGGTCACCTGGAGGCCTTTATTTTCTTGACTGCAGGAAGTGTGAGGCAATGCAGACCAAAGCTCCCACAGAAGGGGTTTATCACGGTTATCGTTGGGCTCATCGTTGCCAAGTTTGTGTGTGATGATCATGATGATTATTGATGAGTGGCTTGGCCTAGTTGGATGATTTTCGTCGCTTCGGTCCTGCGATATATTTCTTTTTTTTTTTTTTGGTCTTTTTCATTTGTTTATTATTTTTTCATATATATATTTTATTTTTTATTATTCATTTTGTCGAGTAGCGTGGGTGAGGAGGAAACCCGATTCATGTTTGTGATATATTTTTGAAGTTTGAGAAGTTTAAAAAGTAATAACAAAGAATTAAGTTTCTATTTGATAAGGGAAGACTCCTTGGATTCATCTTGTGCTTTGTCTTATTTCGCAAAGTGGATTCAGTGCTTCAGTGCTGATTCCTATCACTAATTTTTTAATCATGGAAATCTAGATGTTCATTCTTTAAAAGAGGATATGTTACGGATAAATAGATTAAGCGGAATTCAAGATAAATAATGATGAAAAAAAAATCGGAGGAACCCAACACCCACGCCGCGACAAACGACGTGTCTCGAGAATTTGCCTCAAACCCATCTTATTCACATCTCGAAGACGGCCAGATGTCTCGAGCTGTAAATAAGTCGGGTGTCGGCAAAGAGCTCCTTGAAACCGGGACACGCCTGGAACAAATCTGAACCGGCCTTCACGATACGAGATTGGTTATGAAGGGGGAAAAATCCCAACGCTTACTTTCATGTGTATGTCTCTTGCTTGCCTTCCTATTTTTTTCTCTGTCTCCTATTCTCTCTCTCTCTCTCTCTCTCTCTCTCTCTCTCTCTCTCTCTCTTCTCTCTCTCTCTCTCTCTCTCTCTCTCTCTCTCTCTCTCTCTCTCTCTCTCTTCCTATTCTCCGTTCTTCCTCTTGGGATTACTTATAACCAACCTGACTGCGTGAAACCCGGTAGGCTTGCCTGCTAAAGTGACGAAAATTAGTGCTATTTTGACGCTGAAATATAATCACCTTTTTGGATTTTCTTGCTTGTGTTCTTAAGGGCTGTTGGACTCATCTCACACTTCCTCAAGTGAGTGACGATTTGCAGTGATTTTTTTTTTATTTGTTTGCACTGTTGCTGTGCACATATAGTTTGTAAGGTGTTTATGTTGCCACACTTGTCTCATTGCATACATATATATATATAAACCCACCCGAGATAACCCATCGCAAAGCCAGTGACGAACTTTCAGGTAAATATACACATCCATACGTAAGAATATTCACTCGTTCGCTCTCCTTCCGAATGGGCGAGCGAGTGCCTATGGCTTCGTCTTCGGCTCAGTTATCTATCCCGGGTCTTACACACACCTCTTCTCTCTCCGTCCCTCTCTGCTCGGCGCACGGAGAGGTCCCCGGTGTGCTTCTCCATAGGATAGCGGGATTAAGCACAAGATTGCAGCGCCGGAAATATTAGGATGAGGTCGGGGTCAAGGGAGGTGCGGGGGATCCACTGGCAGAGCGCGCGCGTGTGTGTGCTATTCCTTGGGGATCTGGTGTACTCGAGTTAACAGGGACGTGATGTATGTATGTAATTATGTGTGTGGGGGGGCATGTGAGTGTGTGTGTGTGTGGGCATGTGAGTGTGTGTGTGCGTTTATGCGCGTGTGCGTGTGTGTGTTCGCAATCTATGTAAATGCATGTATGTATGCATTATACGCGTAGAAAAAAAAATGCATATTTGTATTGAACTCGTATCGTTCCTTGTCGTTCTAATGATGCTGATTATCATAATTAATTTTCTCAAGTAACCGAAGGAATTTTGATCATATTTATCTTGTGATATAATGATACTTTATGCGTGTAGCTCGAAAAGATATCCGTAGTAATCAGAATCAAATATGTTGCTTAGTTAATTCATGATTCATATTCATTAGGCTTCACGTTTATGTGTGTATCTATCTATATATATTTATATACATGTGTATATATATATGTATATATTGATAAATAAATACGAGTGTGTATACGCATATATACATATATCCATTTATATGTATATATGTGTGTGTAGGTGTATGTATGTATGTACGTATGCGATGTATGTATGTATATATGTGTACATGTATATATATATGTACGTATGTGTACATATATGTATGTACGTATGTGTACATGTATGAATGTACGTATGTGTACATGTATGAATGTACGTGTACATGTATGAATGTAATGTATGAATGTACGTATGTGTACATGTATGAATGTACGTATGTATGAATGTACGTATGTGTACATGTTGTATGTACGTAAACACGACTCGAAGATGAACTAGGCGCTCGCAGTCGCGGCCGAGCGGAGGCGGGCGGCGCGGGTTGAAGTCTCCCGCGGCGACGGTGGCGGCAGCGCGGAGGCTCGTTCCGGCGGCTCGTGGTGGCGGTAGCGGGGCCGAACGCCGCCACCGCCGCGCCGCCGCCGCCTCTTTCCCGCCCCGCCCGCGGCCCGACCGCCCGACCGCCCGCCACCCGACCGATCGCCCGGCTCTTCGCTCTCCCCGACCGACCGGCTGCCGGCTGTCCGCTTTTTCGGTAAAGTGTTCGGAGTATTATGTCATTATCGGTTTATAATTGTCGGTTTTCTGACCTGGGGAGCGGGGAGGAGGCGGTCGGGGAGGGAAGGGGTCAGGGGGACGGCCGGAATTCGCGCGCGCAAATTATCTGATTTCCTAAGTGCGTTTTTACGCGTCATTAGTTTATTATATTATATATTATATCATTATTATTATTATTATTATTATATTATTATTATTCATTATTATTATCATTATTATTACTATTACTATTATTATTTATTACGTCGGACTATTAAGTAAAAATATTCTCTAAAGTACTATATTTTTTCACAATTTATATCGCCTTTGATAATTCTATAAATTCCTCAATCATATATTCGTTAATAACATCAATTACGATAATTATCTGAAGACGAACAGCCGCATAACAAAGAAATACAACAAAAAACGCAAGAAAAATACACAATAACTCAAAAGATAATTCATTAATAATTATAATGAATCTGCGTACGAATTATTTTTAAAAATTATATATATTAATTCGTGGACTAATATTTCGATCAAATAATAACGAATAAAAATTATGCTTCATGTAAAGGAATGCTGTTCTTGTTTCTCTCCTTCTATCATCTATCTATTCATTTATCCGGCCTCTTTCTCTCCTCCTCTTCTTCTTCCTATGTCCCTCCTTTCCATTCCCCGTTACTCCCTCTTTCTCCTCTTTTTATCCTTATCCTCTCTTCTTCCCTCCCTTCTTCCTTCCATCCTCATCTCCCTCCTTTCTCTCCTTCCCTCCCTTCCTCCCTCTCCCCCTAACACCCTTATCTCCTCCCCTTTCCCTCCTCCCTTCTCCCTCCACCCTTCTTCCCTCCTCTCCCTTCGTCCCTCCTCTCCCTTCTCCCTTCTTCTCTCCCCTTCTTCCCTATCTAATTCCCTCCCTTAGGAAAACGTCGGAAAAGTCGGAATTAATTAAGATCGGAAAGATGTTCCGCTGTTTTCCGTCGGATCGGAAACGACGAGAGATGCTCGGATGCTGATGGCCCGCGCGAGATGAAGAGAGATGGAGATGGGAGGCTGCGAGAATCTCTCTCTCTCTCTCTCTCTCTCTCTGTCTCTGTCTGTTTCTATGTCTGTCTCTCTCTGTCTACCTGTCTGTCTGTCTGTCTTCTCTCTCTCTCTCTCTCTCTCTCTCTCTCTCTCTCTCTCTCTCTCTCTCTCTCTCTCTCTCTCTCTCTCTCTCTCTCTCTCTCTCTCTCTCTCTCTCTCTCTCTCTCTCTCTCTCTCTTTCTCCCTTTCTCGCTTTGCTTGCTGTGTTTGTTTTGCTTATATTCTTTGGCATGGAAGCAAGGGCCGATAAAGACAGGAAATATAGAGAAAGTGATGATAAAAATTGTCGTGATAATGATAACTGTAGCAGTGGGGATAATAATAATGACAATCACAGTAATATTAATAATGATAATCATAATAGCAATAAAGATAATAATCTTGATAATGATAACAAAAGTAATAATCTATTGTTATTATTACATTTGATTTCTCATTATTATTATTATTATCATTATCGTTATCGCTATCATTATTTCTTTATTATTGCTATTATTATCACCATGATTATAATGATTATTGTTAATGTCATTATTGTCGTTGTTATTTTGGATATTTATTAATCTTATCATTAACATAGCAATAATGATAATGATGATAATAACGCTGATATAAATAATCATATTAATGATTATAAAAATACCATCATTGATAACGAGAGTAACAATATTGAGAGTAATGATAATAATAATGATTATATATGAAAATGGTAATGATAATAATAATATTGATAGAATTAATAATAATTATAGTGATCAGCATTATATTCCTTATTAGTACATCAATAACTTTGAAATCGCTATCAAAAGGAATGAGGATTTAATCAAAAACTGTTAATTACCACAAAACTACAAATATTAATTTCTTAAACTTCGATTATAGAACCATTTTCCTTCGGTCAAGTTTTCGCTATAAGGAATTTATTACAAGCGGTAATAGAAGAATAATCATAACCTTTATGCCAAGTTATGTGTTGAATATATTTCGAATCATCAGCGCAATGGTAAAAATAATTAACGCTTCCAGTCATAACGATTTTGGAATCTATAAATGACCTAAGAAATTGATAATTAGCGCTAAGAATAGTAATAATCAAAATACCAATGACATAACTGAGGAAATAAAATTACCGGAACATTTAATATTTGCGCCTAAATTATCCGAAATAATTATCGGTTCCATTAACATTAAGATCACACTTTTAAGCGAATTTATTTAATCGGACACGAAATATCGCTAATGATATATACAAAAATCGAAATAATGAAGATATTTCACCAAAATTTATTACTTTCGGATTGACATTCGTTACAAAAGTTGCCGTAATATCAAGAGAATTAAAAATAAATAAGTTTCCGTAATAACGAGGGAATTAAAAAAATAACACTTAGTAGGTGTTCTGTTTTCCATAAATTTGCATAGACGCTACTGAATACTTTTAAATCTAATTAATTGCACCTTTACTTCGGTCAATAAATGTTGGACTAGGATTTTTTTTTTCTTGTATATTAGTCCAGTGATTTTTTTTATTTACCGTTTT
>NW_020872404.1:165791-198291 GCF_003789085.1 Penaeus vannamei
ATTTTAAATCATTAAGATCGTCTTTTGTCTCATTTTCAAAATCTCGCTTCCCGTTTTCTATAACCGGCCTCCGTGGAGCCTCGCCCAAACGAAGTCGAAAAATCTCAGCCAGTACGTAAATCACCGCAGGAGAGGAAGGTACTGCGATCTTTTGCTCTGATGAATGGCTCTTCTCTTCTCTCCCCCCCGTCGTAAAACGCGCGAGACATTCACTGCTTATGCATAAACTCGTATCAACAAAGCTTAAAGAGACAACATGATCCGATTAAGATATCGCCTCATTAAAGAATAACTCACCTCCGTCCCTGGTTAAGCTACGGGCTCGTTTTAATCTCATGCACGCTGGTTCATGACAATTCCGAGAGTAAATAGATCAGCAAACTCCGTCCGTTGTAAGCCGGAGTAATTAAGAACAAGAACGGGAGTGTCGGGTCGATGGTATTCATGGAGAGGGTAAATTGATATCAAAGGAAATTAAAATGATAATTGCTAGACGCTTTTAAGAGTTAGACAAACGGGCGACATGTCTAAAGGAGATCATGATAACAAGAAAAACAGCAACAAAAGAATTAGTGATGATGATAGGATTAATGAAGATGATGATGATAATCGCAATGATAATAATAAAATCAATGATAACGATGAAAATAAAGTAGAAATAGCAATGGCAATGATAAAGTCATCGATAACGAGGGAAAAAAATTAACAATGGCGACGATAATAATAAAATCAGTGATAACTATAATATTAGCAATGATGATAATGCTAACAGCAATGATAACAATGACAGTAATGATACGTCTCGACTCAAGGTGACTTACGTAACAACATTTCCCGCCGATGTCATGTTCTGAAATGCGTTCAAGAAAGAGCCAAGACGTGAAATTATGCCAGCGGTGGAGATGCTGTGTCGCTCTAAGGGGAGGAGGGGGAGGGGAGAGGGGAGGGGAGGTCCCCTCTCCGCCCTCCTCTCCCTTCCCATCTTATCTTCTCTCCTTTCTTCCTCTCATCTCATCTCTTCCTTTTGTACCTCCTTTCGTCTGGTCGCGAGAAGGGGGTGTGGAATAATGTGAATATTACGGTCGAATATAATGCGGGGGATGTGATTATAATGCCCCAGACGGGACTGTGCTTCGTGTGTCAGTGCCAAGGAAGGTTGCATCCCCCCCCCCTCCCCCCGTCTTCGTGCCAGAATTGCGTGCCAGCGAAGTAACGGAGGTGGCCCTTCCTCAGCTCCACGCACATACACACACACACGCGGACGTACATGAGCGCACGCACATGCACACGCATAGTCGCAGGTATTCATTTCCATCAGTAATTTCTTCCCAAAATAAAAAAAAGTAAGTTACTTTCGTTCGTTCGCGTCTAAAACGTATCCAGTTTTCCAGTGACGCGTCGCCGAGAACAGGAAAGAGACAAGAATGAACAAATATACAAACGCTAACGAAATATCCCAATTCTCTCCTTGCCGTCCGTAAATAGAACATTTCGCAAATCATTCGAAATAAGATTACACTCTCAAAGAAATCGAAACGGCAGAATAATCGGGGAAAACAAAGCGACCCAAGACAACCGACCGACGGCTACAATGGATCCAAATAGAAGCGTATCCTTTCCCGTAATGGCCGACGACGTTGCTCGCGCTTATAACCGTAATTGACGTCACATCCCCTTAGCGCTCGCCACGCCCCTTCCCCTCTCGCCTCCCCCGCCCCCCGCCCCCCGCC
Source organism: Penaeus vannamei (assembly GCF_003789085.1). NCBI lineage: Eukaryota > Metazoa > Arthropoda > Malacostraca > Decapoda > Penaeidae > Penaeus > Penaeus vannamei. The sequence continues at coordinate 167,522 of NW_020872404.1, forward strand.
CGCGCCGACAGCAACAGCCCGCGCTAAAACAAATTACGTAATGATGAAAACGCGATCACATCATGGTCGTCACCCAATTGAATCCGACCGCCGTCTCCCCCCCCCCCTCCCCCCCCCTCCTCCCTTCCCTTCCCCTTGGCGGCGTCCCGAGGGTAAACTGAGGGTAAACGCCGGTTACGCTTGGCGGGGGGAGGGCGCTCCCGGCGTGTCCTCCCTCCCCTCCCTCCTCCTTTTCCTCTCCTCTTTTCCCTCCCTCTGACCTTCTAACCCCCCCTCCCTCCCCTGACCCCTCCCTCCCTCCCTCTGACCCCTCCCTCCCTCCCTCCTCTTTCCTCTCCTTTTCTCTCCCCCCGCCCTCCCTCCCCCCTCCTCCCTCCCCTGCACAAAACCGCAAACCTCACACGTCGACAGGAGGTTTCGCTGTGTCGTCTACGTGTCGTTATTTGTGAAAAAAAATATATATACATACATACGTATATGTAAGTATATTTCAACTTACATGTCTAATCTATCTATTAAAGGGAGGTAGGGGAAATGGGGAGAGGGGTGGGAGGGGGGAGGGGAGGGTGGAAGGGGAGGTAGGGAGGAAAGGGGAGGTAGGGTGGGGGGGGAGGGGGGGGAGGGGAATGGGAAGGAGAGGATTATATTTGATCTCCTCCCTGTCTCTCTCACCCTTCCCATTCCCCCCCCTCGCCTCCCCCACCCTACCCTCTATCCCCTCCCCCCTCCTCCTCTCCCTCTCTCCTCCTACCCTTTCCGAATCCAACACCAGCTGCTCGATGTATAATTTATTACATATCATTTTCCGATTTATTATTTGTCGTTTATTGTTGACAGAGTCTGCTGGCGACCACGGTACGGAACCTGGATATAGCGGACGGCGGGAAAAGATAAACAAGGGTGTGCGGGAGGGGCAAAGTATGCGTATGTCGATGCTCTTTTGTTTTACGAATTTGTCTTTTTTTATTTATTTATTTTGGTTATTTATTTATTTATTATTACTTTTTTTCTTGGTGTGGTGGGTTTGGTTTTCAAGGAATTTATAATTATCATTTTATTATGGTGTGATGGGCTTTCTTTTTAAAAGGTATTTATTATCTGTGTTGATGGTTTTATTTCTTCCCGATCGGCAACTGAATCTGACGCGACGGAAAGAGAAATAGATTTGTCTATTATCTTTCAAATCGCCTTTTCCCGCGAATGTATCGACCAACAAACCACAAATACATTTAAATATATTCCCAAATATCATAGTTTTCTCATAAACGTTTCGAAAATGTGATTATAAACACACGAAAGACGAGGTTAAGAATCGCTCTGTTTAGCGGTGTTGCCCGCGCTCCGTCGGCTTAATGTTAGCGGTGTTGCGGTCACGTAGCGGCGGTGTTGTGGTGACGCTACATAGGATAATTGTGATCGTGGTGCTAAGATGAGCGAACGATGAGAGCGAAGGGTATTTAGCGCTTAAAAGATGGGCTATTTAAAGGGAGATTACGATGTTTAGCGATTAAATGCTGATTTGTAGCGGTTGAGGAGGTCCGGTGGAGCGGAAGTTGCTGCGTATCTAGCGGATGTTCAGCGACATAGGATCTCATAACTACATTGGAAAGAATATAAATAAAAAAGAATATATATAAATTAAAGAGAGAGAGATAAAAAAAGTTAAATAATGTCAACTAAGAATTACCATCATCGCTAAAATTCCGAAGCAAATAATTATCCTTGCTTATATTTTCGGAAATTCGGTATGGTGGCTAATCACTCACTAATTAGACGTCAGCCTAATTACGAATCCTCTCTCTCTCTCTCTCTCTCCACTTATTAATCCACCTCCATCCTTCAACATCACCCGCCAAAACGTATCTACACATGTATATATACGCATATACCCACAACAGAAGGATAACTTACATCCGTATACTCTTTATAAAAAACACCTCCAACACCCTCATTTTTAAGGATTAATTTCTACCAATTTAACACGTCGGGCATTAGGCGTCGCTCCATTTCCCCGGCTGTGCCATTCTGCCCCATTAGATCTAAGGGATCCGCGAGAGGCCGCATCGATCAAATTATAAAGTTTATCGAACCTTGAATAACTTGTCTACCCAACAAACCCGAAGCGCGCGTGAGTTATGCCAAGCTTGGATATGTGTGTATATATATATATATATATATATATATATATATATATATATATGTTGTTACGGTGTTTTTTTTTTTAATTAGTTTTATGAGAAAATTAGTTTTTCGCGTGAGTTATGCCAAGGTTGGAATGTGTGTGTATATATATATGTATGTTGTTACGGTGTTTTTTTTTTTTTTTTTTTTTTTTTTGCCGGAAGGAGTTTTTGAGTGTGCGTTAAAGAGCTTGATGCGAAGGGAGGGGGGTGGGGTGGGGGGGGGGGGGGTTGAACAGCTGTTGGTGATTTATGTGTCTTTTAGGTGATTTTAATAGTGATTGGGTGATTATTTATTTCGTGACTTGATTATTGATTTGATATTTTTTCTGTCCAATTGCGTATTTTTATTGAAAGGAAAAAGAGGGAATAATCTGCTCATACTAGTCATTCAGATTACTATTAATATCAAAATAGCTACAAATGGATAACAATAACATAAGTAAAATTTCCTCAAGCACGAAGAGGAAGGAAAAGAAAAAGAAGAAGAAAAAATATTCGGCACCATTTCGTTCTCCTTCCAGTCACCTCTCTCTCCTCTTACAAAATCGCTCCACTTATTTACTCACTTATTTACTCACTTACGCGACGTTTCTTCCGTATGTAAATAGTATGTAGATGAAACCCCACACCCTCCTCCTCCCTCCTCCTCTTCCTCTCTCCCTCCTCCCTCCCACTTCCTCCTCCTCTCCTTCCTCTTCCCTCTCTCCTCCTCTCCCCTCTTCCCTCCCTCCTCCCTCCATCCTCCTCTTTCTCCTTTTCCCCGTCCTCCTCCTCTCCCTCCTCCTCTTCTCCTCTTCCTCCTCTCCTCCTCCTCCCTCCTCCTCCTCCTCCTCCTCCTCCTCTCCTCCTCCTCCTCCTCCTCCTCCTCCTCCTCCTCCTCCTCCTCCCTCCCTCCCTCCTCCTCCTCCTCCTCTCTCCTCCCTCCTCCTCCTCTTCTCTCCTCCGTCGTCGCCGCTCCTCCCTCCTTGGGATTGAGGGAGGGAGGGAGGGAGGGAAGACTCTGGAGGGAAAACTTTGTTGTAATCGGTTTTTCAACCTTTTTTTTTTCTTGGGAACTTTTTCCGTGTGGGGTCTTTGTGGGGTTCTCTCTCTCTCTCTCTCTCTCTCTCTCTCTCTCTCTCTCTCTCTCTCTCTCTCTCTCTCTCTCTATCTATCTATCTATCTATCTATCTCTCTCTCTTTCTGGTTGTTCTCCTTTTCTTTTTCCTTTTTTTCACTCTCTAATCGAATTTGAATTCCTACCTTTCAAACTTCCTCTCGCTCTCCCACGACGAAAACAAAACGAATAAACAAATAAATAAAAATAAAAAGAAGAAGAAGGAAACGAAGAAGAAGGGGAAACGAAAAAAATGAAAAAGAAAACGAAAAGAAACGTAAAAGATAAGAAAAGGGGCGAGGAGGGGTGGTTCCATCCCAATGTTGACACGAAGGACTAGCACAGGACGCCAAAGTGAGAGATTACGGCTTATTACATCTCTCCGACGTCCGGGGGGCTTCCTGGGCTTCTGTTGTAGTACATGGCTTTGTACTAGAGGCCGTTGGGTGTACTGTACTGGACACTGGAACCCGCGAACGTCGGTTGTACCTGGTAACTGCGCGTTGTGTTGTACAGGGCTAGTGGTAGTTGGGTATTTTATGATGGGTTGTTCGAATCGTGTTAATTTGATGTATTTTTTTTAATGTTTCGTTCCTTTTAAGCGAAGTTTAGGTATGGTATATCAATTTAAGTTTAGTATATTTAGGGTAGGTTAGTTGTAGCAGCAATGATAGTGATAATAACGGTAATAATAATCTGATCGCACGTTATCTTCTTTAGGAACGAATATCCGATAAAAAAAGCAAAAAAAAAAAAAAAAAAAAAAATGCAATGGCATCGCAACACCTGTGCAAGAACTTCCTGGCTGAGAGGGGGGGGGGGGGCAGAGGGGGGGGGGGGGGGGGGGGGGGGGTGAAAAGAAAGCTAGGAAACAAAGATGACACAAAGAACCAACATCCCTTGCCTCTTGCACGCTTCCTGTGCGAACAAACTATGGGAGGAAGAGAGAGAGAGAGAGAGAGAGAGAGAGAGAGAGAGAGAGAGAGAGAGAGAGAGAGAGAGAGAGAGAGAGATGGGATAAATTGAGTGAGGGATAGAAAAAAACATAGTATAGGAATTAAATATTTTCTTTACTTCCGTTTAGTCGTTCATTTATTCCTTCTGCGTTCTCTTAGTGTGTTATTATCAAATACCCATAGAAGAACAGGAAAATGTGATAACTAGAACCGGGAGAACTCTTATCGTTATTATTGACGTTAATTTCGTTGTTGTAATAGTTACTGTAATTGTTGTTAGTGCAAACAAGTTCGGTAAACATAATCCTTGATTGAAGGTCGAACTATACCAGTTAGAACGAAAATAAGATTAACGAAGCCTTACGAACTTTTCTTCTTTTTCTTCTTCTTTTCTTCTTCTTTTTTTTTTCTTCTTCATCTTCTTCTTCTTCTTTTTCTTCTTTCTTTTTCTTCTTCTTCTTCTTCTTCTTCTTCTTCTTCTTCTTCTCTTCTTCTTCTTCTTCTTCTTCTTCTTCTCTTCTTCTTCTTCTCTTTCCTCTTTCTTCTTCTTCTTCCTTTAACTGTAATGAACGATATTAAGAAAATAACTCAACTTTGCCCCCTCCCCGCCGCGCCCTCCCCCCCCCCCTTCGTTTGTGTTTGTGCGCGCGAGGTTTGTGTTTGTTTGTACTTGTCAAGATCGTATCTGTTTGTGTTAATGTCGCTTTGTCTTTCAAGATATGCATCAGTGTGATTCATTACGTTAGGAGAATGGTGGAGATAGAGATTGAGTGATAAGTTGGAGATGACGGTGTTGATAAGAGAGGGGGGGGGAGAGAGAGGGAGAAGGAGGGAGAGAGAGGGGGGGAGAGAGAGAGGGAGAGAGACAGGGAGGGAGAAAGATGGAGAGAGAGAGGGAGGGAGATAGAGAGAGAGAGAACGGAGAAGAGAGAAACGCCGACCAAAATAAATAAAGAAAGAAATGACGAAATGAGCGATAACGAGGATGAGAGAAAGAGAAAAAGGGAGGAAGAGGAAACGGAGAGAGAAACATTTGATTTAGATTGGCCAAAATTACCGGTGCCGCCCCCCCTCTTCCCTCCTCCCCCTCCCCCACGCCCATAAGTTAATAAACCTCCTCCTTCTCCTCCCTTCCCTTCAACCCGCCCACTCACGCCCACGGACACTTAGGTGTGTAAAAAGGGCGGGGAAAGGAAGCACAAGGGGCGTGGAGAGAGAGAGAGGGGGGGGGGAGGGAGGGAGAGAGAAAGAAAGAAAAGCCGATGAGATGGGAGGCGATTAGACAAAGAAAGCAAAAAAAGAAAATAAGCAGGTGATGATGAGACGGGTGTGGGGAGGGAAGGACAAAAGGGAATAGATTAACACGCGATAAGAAAGAGATAGACAGAGAGAGAGAGAGAGGAAGGAAGGTGGTTGGGTGTGGTGTTTAGGGGAAGGGGGTGGGGGGGGGGGGGGGGAAGGGGAAGTACAGCATATGCTTCATCATCATCATTATATCGTTGTATTTAGTGCTAAAGCTCTTTGTTCCTCCCAATGCCATGAGTATGCAAGTTTCGCCTCTAGGGATTTTTATTCAAAGTGAGAAACTGGGAACGAAAGAAAGAAAGAAAAAAAAGTGGGAAAAAAGAAAGAAAGAGAGAGAGAAAGGAAGGAAGGCGAAGGAAGAATGAAGTGAAGAAGAAGAAGTAAGGAAGTAAGAAAGAAAGAGAAGATTGATGGTAAAAGAAAATCGAAATTTGACCTTTAAGCGCATTTTTCTTTACTTTTTTTATTTCTCTTCTTTTTATCAATTTTTACTATGCACTTTTTCCGTCCCATTGAAGACCTAATGAAAGCGAAGGCGAACCAAGCAATATAGATTTTTGAATTCTTAAATAATAATAAAAAAAAAAAAAAGAATTGAGAAAATGAAAAATGAAATAATAAGAAAAAACTAAGAATAGAGAAAATATATAAAAATGAAAAGAGAAAATAACATGAAACTCAAACTGGAAATCATACTATCGATTTCAAAATTCAAAAAGACAGAAAAAGACAAAGAAAAAAGCAAAAATACAAAAAAAAAAAAAAATAAATGAAAAAAAATATATAAAAAAAATCCTTTCGATTAAAATTAAATTTCGAAAACTCTAAAAACGCTAAAAGTGACACCTCTCGCCTCCACACCTACCGTCACTTCCGCCAAAAAAAACGGTCATTATGGCTATTAACATAATTGTTGAACTTAATTTTTCCGTTTTTTGAATTCATTTATTTTTCATTTTTTATCAATATTATTTTGTTATAAATAAGGGTTGACGATTTATGGTTTTATATGAATATAATGATTTTGGATAGTAATGTGAGATATTTTTTAATCATTATTATTGTCATTATTATCATCGTAATTATCTGTATCGCTAATGAAAACAATCTGATATAGATTCATGATCTCTAAAACATAAAAAATAATAATAATAATAATAGAGGATTGACGAATAGAAGGCAAGAAAATAGAAAAAGAGAAAGGGAAAATAGTAGAAAGAAAATAAGAAAGGGAGAATAGTAGAAAGAAAATAAGAAAGGGAGAATAGTAGAACGAAAATAAGAAAGGAAGAATAGTAGAAAGAGAAATAAAATAGTAAAAGAAGTGATAGATAGATAGAGAGGAAAAGGGGGGGGGGTAGGGGGTAGGGGGGTTGGGGACGGGACTTGAACCCCCATTGGAACCCCTAAACAAAAATGCGCAACACCCTGACATACGCGAAAGTCATTTGTCACTGTCAGCGCGCCCGCCCGCCCGCACGCCCGCTCGCCCGACTGCGCACGCTGGCGACCGCTGCGCTACCGTCCGTCGGCGCTGGCGGTCAAAAAAAAAAAAAAAAAAAAGAAAAAAAGAAAAAAAGGAAAAAAGTAAGGAAATCAATCAATTATTTTTTTAAAAAGGAAGGAAATGTATTAGTAAAAAAGGGAAATATATTAAATTGAAAAAAGTAAGGAAATCAATAAAATTGAAAAGTAAGTCAATTTAAAAAAAGTAAGGAAATATATCAATCAATTGAAATTGATTATAATAATGAGAAGAATTTGGAAAATATGTTTTTTTTTATGATGATTTTTTCTTCTTTTTCCGATTTCGGATTTTAAATAATTTTTCCGAATTATTGTTTTTCTGTCATTCTTTTTTTCTTTTTTTTCACAACTGTTGTTACCAACGCTGTTTTGTTGCATCTATTATTAACGATGTTCTTGCTATTATTATCAAAATTATCATTATTATTATTATCATTATTATTATTATCAAATTTCTAACTTTTACTTTGCCACATCTTTCTGTCTGTCTATTATTTCTCTGGAAAAAAACGAAAATTATAATAATATATCTGTATCCATGGATATACATGGACACCTGTCAACATATATATATATACAATATATATATATATGTATATATATATATATATATATATATATATATATATATATATTATATATATATATATATATATATATATATATATATATATATATATATATATATATATATATATATATATATATATATATATTATATATGGTAAACGTACATATTTTACCTTGAAGTGTATCTGAGAGATAGAGAGAGATGCCCACAACCTCCATACCAGTCCTCATCCTCTCCCTCCCTCCCCCCCCCCTTCCCTCCCCTCCTCCACTCCCTCATCCTCCCCTTCCCCATCTCTCCCTCCCTCCCTCTCTCTCGATCTCCACCAACTCATATATTACAAACACGATTCACCATTTCTCCCATCCACCCCACCCCATCCCTCCCCAAAGACCAAAGACCCCAAAGACCCCCAAAGACCCCCCAGACCCCCCCCAAAGACCCCCAAAGACCCCCCCCCAACCACCTTCCCAACAGCAAAATCTAACCAACACCCCCCTCTTCTCTCTCTCCCCCCCGCACAGACCTCGGCGGAAGACCAAGACCTTGATGAAAAAGGACAAGTACCCCTTAGCCTCGGGTCTCCTCCCCACTGACCCCACGCGACCCCCAGTGCAGCAGGTGACCCGGGATATGTACAACATGACCAACGGGTACATGCCGAACGGGGATTATGGCGACTATGGTGAGTGGCGTAAGTTCGAATCCGCGATTTTTTTTTACGTTGTCTATGGTGCTGGTGTTATTGATATGTAATTTTTTTCTTTCTTTCTTTCTTTCTTTAATTTTTCGTTTTCTTTCTTCTTGGTGGTTTTGGTAGTGTTCTTGTTATTGTTGTTGTTGTTGTTGTTTTTGTTGTTATTATCATTATTGTTGTTATTATTATTAATATCACTATCATTATTATTATTATTACTTCTACTACTGCTACTGTTATTATTATCATCATTATCTTTATTATATTCATTACTTCTACTAATACTACTGCTATTATCATTTTTTTACATTTTTCCTTGCACATTAATTTTTGTGGTTGGCTCAATTTTGCTTTTATATTAGCTATTTTTCACCTAACGGTGTGTAAATATATATTTTTTTTCTTGTGTGAATGTGCATTTCCCTATTTTTTCTACCTCTAAGGCAAACGACCCTCAAATTAAAGCCACAAGGATGCCATACACATCTGTAAACAAAAAAAAAAGAAAACAAAGAAATATTAGCTGACCCATATACAGTCATACCATCAAGGCTATGCGCCCCTACTGGGTACCCCCTCCTTTCCCTACCCTCTCCCCTTCCTTCCCCTTCCCTCCCCTCCCCTCCCCCTTCCTACCTTTCGCTCCAACACACCGAGGACCACTCCTCCTCCCTCTCCCCTCCTCCCTCCCCCTCCTCTTCCCTGTCCCACCAGAACCCCCTCTCCCCCCTCCTCCCTCTTCCCCAACCTCCAACGCTCGGAGCAGCAGCCCCATAATCTGTGCTAATTAACCGGTGAAGCGTAAGAGGGAGAGAAAGAGAAAGGAGAAGGAGAATGGAAGAAAAGAAGGAAGCAGATAATGAGAATGAGGAGAGAGGAGAAAGGGAGCCGTAATTGGGAAGATGAAGACGAAGAAGGGGAGGAGGAGAGGGAACAAAAATCCGTAGAGAAAAGGGGAGAAACTGTGAGAGAAGGAGACAGAAAGACAGATCGATAGATAGGTAGATAGATAGATAGAGAGAGAGAGAGAGAGAGAGAGAGATAGTAGTGAAAGAAAATAAGACCCACAGACAGACAGAGAGAAATATAGATAGATAGAAAGAGAGAGAGATAGACAGAGGGAGAGAGAACAGACAGTAAGAACAAACAGACACAAAATAACACGCATCAGGTCGACATAGATGAAGAGCTGTATAGATGACATTGCACTTGTTTTACCTACTTTTACCCAACGTACAAATGGAAAGGTAAACGCAAGGTAAACTAGGGAAGGGAGGAAGGAGTGGGGAATAGAGAAGGGAGGGAGAGGAGAGAAGGAAAGAGGGAGTAAAGAGGACGGTGTAGATAGGAGAGAAGGAGGGAGGGAAGGAAGAAGGGAGAGAAGGAGAGGAGGGAGGGAGGGAGGGAGGGAGGGAAGAGGAGAGTGTAGATAGGAAGGAGGGAAGGGGAGAAGGAGAGAGGGAAGGATTGCGGAAAAACGTGTAGGTAGGAGGGAGGGAGGGAAGAGGGGAGGAGAGTACAGAGAGGAGGGAGGGTAGGAAGGGAAGGGAGGGGCGGGGAAGCCCCCAGAACACCACCCTTACGTCACTAATCTGTGACATCCTGTGTATCAGATTCCCCGACTCACCTTCCAGCAGAGCCTCCGAGAGAAACCGCTTTGTTACAGATTTCGTAGACAGATTTTTGCGTTAATACACTTGACCGCCGATTTCAGGGGGTTGGGGGAGGCGCCCGATTGTAGGCGAGTGTTGGAATTTTTAAAATCAACACTTACATACATTTAAACGTACATACACCTACACTCACCCTCGCGAAAACACACACACCCCATAAAACGCACACGAACAACACACACACACACAAGCGCCTACACCCCAACACACGCGCGACACACACACCCTCCTTACCTCTCTCTCTCTCCTCTTTCCCCTCCCCTCCTCCCTCCCTCCTTCCCTTCCCCCTCCTTCCATCCTATCACTTACCTGCTTGTAAGTAGAACCCCATCTTGGTGTTCAGTCCCACCTAATTGATCTACCAGCGGTCCAGGTGGCGCCTCCTATCTACTTATCTACTGAACCTTCTGTCAGATCTACACTACCTGGGTGTTTGTAATACTTCCTTAACCCACTCCTGCTCCTCCCCTCTCCTCCTACTCCTTCTCTCTCTCTCTCTCTCTCTCTCTCGTTTCGCTCTGTTCCTCGTCAGTTTTTTTTTCTCTCTCTCTTTTTTTCTTTTTTTTTCTAGTTCTTTTTTTTTTCTTCTTATTCGTCTTTTCCTTCATATCGTTATTATTATTTTCTTCTTCTTCGTCATCTTTTTCTTTTCTTCTTCTTCTTCTTCTTCCTCCTCCTCTTCCTTAGCTACTACGATTACTACTGCTACTACTACTACCACTACTACTACTATTGTTATTACTTCCACTATTAATACTAATCCTCCTCCTCTTGCTCTTCTTCTTTCTCCCCCTCCTCCTCCTCTCCATCAATTCTCCTTCTCCTCCCCCCTCCTCCTCCTTTCTTATCCTCCTCCTCCTCCTCCTCCTCCTCCTCCTCCTCTCCTCCTCCTCCTCCTCCTCCCTCCTCCTCTCTCCTCCTCCTCCTCCTCTCCTCGTCTTCCTCCTCTTCCTTCTCTTTCTCTCCTCCTCGCGATCTTATCTTCCTGGTGATATGATACAGTTTAGAACTTCGACCATGAGGAGGGGAGGGGGGATTAGGGGGGATAAGGAGGGGGGGTTGGGGATGGGCAAGCTGGGGGGAGGGGGAAGCGGGAGGGGGGAGGGGGGGGGGGAGGGATCTTCTCCTGGGCTTTACGTGCCTTAGCTGCCGTGTCTTCCTACCTGGGGCGATCTGCCTGGATTTCTCTGGATATTTTTCTTTCTCTTTTTCTTTCTTTCTTATTTTATTCTTTCTCTCTTTCTTTCTTTCTTTCTTATTTTATCCTTTCTTTCTTTCTTTCTTTCTTTCTTTTTATTTGTGTTTGTCTCGTTCACTTTATTTCTACTTCTCTTTCTCTCTCTCTCGCTGTTAATTGATTTGTGCATTTTTTTTATGTATCTATTATATCTCTCTCTCTTCTCTCTCTCTCTCTCTCTCTCTCTCTCTCTCTCTCTCTCTCTCTCTCTCTCTCTCTCTCTCTCTCTCTCTCTCTCTCTCTCTCTCTCTCTCCCTCTTTCCCCCTCCTCCCTCCCTCCCTTCCCTCCCTCCCTCTCTCTATCTTTATCTCCTGTTTTTTGCACATACACTCGCGCAAGTGTATGTACGCGTGCCCGTATGTACATATTAGTAAACACATCGTCATTTCGACCGCCCTAAAAAAAATCAAATTTGAATTTCCATCGATATAAAAATGATAGAAAGTATCAAATAGGGTTAATTTATGCGCAGAACATTTGTCAGATCGCGGACGTGTGTGTCGGTTCGAAATGGGTGCTAAAAATAGATCGAGGTTGTGCCATAATTTTTTTTTTTCAAGGGGGGAGGGATGGAGTAGGGGAGGGGGAAGGGAAGGGGGAAAGGGGAAAGGGAGAGGGGAAAAGGGGGAGGGAGAAGGGGAAGGGGAAAAGGGGAGAAGGGGAGAGGTAGAAGGGAAAACCAAGATAGAAGGTGAAGAGCAAGAAAAAATTCATAAAAAAAAAAAAGATAAATAACACGAAAGAGAGAGAAAAAAAAAACAAGAATTCGAGACAGAGAGAAATTAAGAGAGAAGAAAAGAGAGATAGGGGAGCTAGATAGGACAGGGAGAGGGGGGCGTATAGAAGGGGGGGGGGCTATTACGAAGCTGATCACGACGTCTCATAAATTATCAGCTGATGTCATTAAGGGCGGCTGACGTTCAATCCATGGTAGTCTGTGCGATGTCAGTGGTCGACACTCACTTCAACGCTCACTTCCACGCTGACGTCTCGCTTCCCAAGTCACTTCAACGAGTGTATTGAAGTTGCGTTCATGTCTATATCTATCTATATTCTCATTATCTATCTACTTATCTGGCTATGTATGTATCTATCTGTTCTAGGTTTATTCATGTATCTATATTTTTATCTGTCTATATATCTATCCATCTAATTATTTGTGTATCTATCTATCTATATATCCATTTATTTATCTGTCTACCTACCTACCTACATACCTACCTACCTATTTATTATACCTACCTACCTAATCCATTATTTATCCATCTATCTACCTACCTATCTACCTACCTCCCTCCCTCCTTCCCTCCCTACCTACCTACCTACATACCTACCTACCTATCTATCCATTTATTTATCCATCTATCTATCTACCTACCTAATTCCCTACTTACCTATCTATCTATCCATCAATCTATCCATCCATCTATCTACCTCTACCCTTAAGACCAAATTTTGACAACATCTAAACATTATTATTACTCTACTTGACGTGGATCCGACAGCAACACTATCAACATTTCAACTTGCAAGGACAGTCAGCAAAGTGAATCAACATTAGTTACACATTAATGAGATCTACACATGGTTCGAACATGTGACTGGTATACTTGTAATTTGAGGTGTACTGTGTCTGTGTATTTACCTTAATTAACTTCAATATTGAGTTTCGGTCAGCAGGGGAAAAATATCGTATATAGATTAATTTTTGTATTTTTGCTCTCATACTTTTTCTTTTTTTTTCTTTCTTTCTTTCTTTCTCTGTGTCTGTTTGTATATTTGTATATCTCTTCGTTATCTTTTCCCTGTTTCTTCCCTTTCGTTGTTTTTTTGTTTTTTGTTTTTTTCCTTTTGTGATGTTTATGGATTCGTATTTTCCTTCTTTCACTTCTTCTTCTGTTTCCCCTTTTTCCCCTTGGTTCTTCTTTTCACTATTTTTCTTTCTTCCCTTCCTTCTCTTCTTCTCTTTCCCTTTCCTTCTATTCTCTTCTTTATCTTCTTTTCCCTTTCCCTCCCTTCCTTTCGCTTCGGTCACCCTCATGGCGACGCAAAACTGCAAAGTCAGAGCGCAGGTGTGCTGTGACCCCTTCCCCTCTCCCCCTCCCCCCCATCTCCCCCTCTCCCCCCTTCTTTCCCCTCTCCTCTCCGCTACCTCCCGTTCTATCCCCCTTTTTCCTTTCCCTTCCTTCTCTTCTCCTCTCCCCCTCCTCCTCTCCTCTCCCTTCCCTCTACTCTGTCTTTTCCTCTCTCCCCACCTCTCCTTCTTTTTTCCCCTCTCTCCCTCTCCCACCTCCCCTCTCCCATCTCTCCCCTTTCCCATCCTTCTCCCTTCCTTCCCCCCTACTCCGCCTTTCCCCTCCTCCCTACTCTCCCTTTCTTTCCCCCCTCCCCTACTCTGCCTTTCCCCTCCTCCCCTACTCTCCCTTCTTCCTCTCCCCTCTCTCCCTACTCTCCTCTCCTCCCCCCTCCCCCCTACCCTACCCCCGCCCCAGGAACCCCGGCCTCGCGTGTCAAGCCAAATGATATCAAATTATCCGAGCCACAAATCGCACGGCCTTTCCTACACGCAGGCGCGCGCGCGCGCGAGCGAGGGATGGACACTGGATACGTTTTGGGGAGGGACGTGGGGGGGGGAAGAGGGGAGTGGGGAGAAAGAGGGAAGGAGGAGAAGGGGGGATAATGATGTTTATATTTATATCTATAGTGGGTTCCATGTTTTACATCATTATGAATTTTAAAATTTCTTGTTTTGTCTTATTTTCGAAATAGGAAACGTCGTCTATTCTTCTCTCTCTCTCTTCTCTTCTCTTCTCTTCTCTTCTCTTCTTTCTTCTCTTCACCTCCCTCTTTCTCTCTCTCTCTCTCCTCTCTTCTTCTCTCTCTTCTCTTTCCTTTTTCTTCTTCTCTCTCTCTCTTACCACGAGTTCCAGCAAAATTTTCATGACTGACCAGGGCAAGGAACGAAAGGGGAGCAGAAGAGGGGAGAAAGAGATAGAGAGGAAGTAGGGAGTGGGGGAGAAGGTGTGAAAACTCCCCCCCCCTCCCCCCTTCCCCACCCACCCGCACCCCTAACCCCCCTATTACCACCCCTACCCTCCCTATACCACTCCTACCCCCCTATTACCACCCCTACCCCCCTATTACCACCCTACCCCCCCCTATTACCACCCCTACCCCCTATTAGGTAATCCCCTCAGAGAGACATCGATTAATCCTATCAAACATGTAAACATTAATTGAATGCTTGAGACAGGCACGAGGGCGGTAGGGTTCAAATTAACAGATAGATTAATTGGGCAGTATATTTATCCGCTAATGGATACCCATTTCCTAGACGAAATTCGAGTTGAAGGGGGGGGGTGGACGGGGAGGGGGAGAGGGAATGGGGGGAGGGGGGTGAGACGGGGAGGGGGGAGGGTGGACGGGGGAGGGAGAGGGAGGGGAGGGGGTTGGTAGTTCAGTCTACTTCCGGGGAATATCTACCGGTAGTTTGTGGATTCTTAAGTTGATGGATTGGTTAGATGGATGTGGGTGTTGCATAGAGGTTGCAATGTAGTTGCAGGGATATTTTTTTCACCGGAAGACAGAAGAAATATATTATCTGAGAAAAAAAAGGGGGAAAAAACATAAGATTCAAACACAAACACAAAATAAACACAATTATACAAACACTCACAATCACGCACACACAATCATACATCACACACGCACACACTCACACACAATCACACACACACACACACACACACACAATCACACACGCACACACACACACAATCACACACACACAATCACTCACACACACACACACACACAATCACAATCACACAATCACACACACACACACCTTTATCCCTTTTTTCCCTCACGGATACAAAACGCTCTACTCCTGACCGATCACACGCGCTGGGATTCGAATCTCGTCGGGCTTCGCTGCTCTCGAAACGTCGAAGCGAAGCAAAGTGTCTCGTGCTTCGTTGGATCATGAAACACGAGCTTCCGAACGCCGCCATCTTGACAGATTCGTTGGCCTTGTCGATTAGCAAGTGTAGATAGATAGATGATTTATTTAGATGGTTTATTTATTCTTACTTTAGCTATTTTTCGTATATTTTTATCTTTCTCCTTTCTTTTCTCTCTCTCGCACCTTCTTCCCTTCCTTCTCCCTTTTCCTCTTCCTCTCTTCCTTCACCCTTTTTCTCATCCTCTCTTTCTCCCTCTCTTTCCTCTACCTCACCCTATCACCCTCACCCTTCTTCTCCTACCCTCTCCCTCACCCTTCCCTCTCTTTTTCCTCTACCTACCTCTCCCTCACCCTTTCCCTCACCCCCACCCATCACCCTCACCCTCTCCCCCACCCCCCCACCCCCCACGCAATCTACTAGATCACCTTCTCGCCATCAATCAAATCGCAGAGATCGTGTTTGCGATGGCGTGTACAGCGGCAGAAGTACATTAGGCACCACTTGATTACTCTGTAACTGTGGCGGGTCGGTGAGCATGGAAGGGGGGGGGCGGGGGGGGAGAAGAGGGGGGGTGATGGAGGGGGTGAAGGGATGAGGAGGGGGAGGGGGGGTAAAAGGGATTTGCGGGGGGGCGGGAGAAGAAGGGGTGAAGGATGAGGAGGGGGGCGGGGGTAAAGGGGATTTGCTTGGGGAGGGGGAGGAGGGGAAGGGGAATGGGGTGGAGAGGGAGGGGTGGAAAGAGCGGATCTCAACACTTGTCAGTCTCTTTTTTTTTATTTACTCTAATTTTGCATGCTTGGATGGGGAATGTGTGTTTATAGTTTGTTTGTTTTTTATGTTTTGTCTCTGTTCTATGTTGTTGTTTTCTTTCTTTGCATGTGCTGTAATTTTTCCATTGTTTGTTTTTTCTTTCTTTACTTATAAGTGTTTTTAATGTTACTTGATTGTAATTACTATACTATTAAAGAATTGACATGAATATGTTTATGAAATAATATACATTCTCTCTATCTATATACAGCATCTATTTATCTATCTCTATCTCTCTCTCTTTCTTTCTCTTCCCTCCGTCCCTCTTTTCTCCTTCCCTCCATCCCTACTTCCCTCCCACCCTCACCTTCTCCCACCCTCTCTCCTTTCTCCCCTCTCCCTCCCTCCTTCCTCCATCCCCCTTCCTTCCCTTCCCTCCTTCCCTCCTTCCCTCCCACCCTCACTCTCTCCAACCCTCTCTCCTTCTTCCTCCCTCCTTCCCTCCACCCTCCATCCCTCCACCCTCTCTCCTCCTCCCTCCCTCTCCCTCGCTCCTTCCCCTCCATCCCTCCTCCTCCCTCCCACCCTCGTCCCTCTCACCCTCTCCTCCCTCCCTCACCCTCTCCCTCCCTCCCTTACCACCAACTAACCACCCTCTCCCTTTTCCTCCTACAGGCTACGGGTACGACAGCGCCGCATACGGGGGTCAAGGCTACCCGTACATGACAGGTCAGGTGTACGGCGGGTATGACATGACCCGCGGCTACTCTCCGACCTCGACCTCGACCCCGTCTTACATGAACGG
The DNA here is from genome assembly GCF_003789085.1 of Penaeus vannamei. Taxonomy (NCBI): domain Eukaryota; kingdom Metazoa; phylum Arthropoda; class Malacostraca; order Decapoda; family Penaeidae; genus Penaeus; species Penaeus vannamei. The sequence continues at coordinate 184,288 of NW_020872404.1, forward strand.
GTCGTACAGTTCTGCTATGTACGCCTCAGCACCGTCTCCCTATTCCATGAGTCAAGTGAGTGTTTGAAAAGCAAATTTTTGTTTTCGATTTTTTTTATTTTAATTTTATTTGGGGGTTGTAGGATGGGGGGATGGGGGGAGGGAGAGGTTTGTAAAGGTTTTTGTTTTTGTGTGTGTGTGTTGTCATTTAAAGAAAAATTCTCTTGATAATTTTTTGGATTTTGTTTTATTGACGTTCTCTCGTGGTATAACGTAATGAAAAAAAATATACATAAATATAATAATTCTAATATCAAGCAACGAGATGAATAACAAAAAAAAAAAATAGATAAAAATAGACAAAAAACAAACAAACTTCAACCAGCGACCTCAAACCAGATTCTCGACTCACTAACCCCCTCCTTCGCCGCCTTCCGCAGATGGCTTCGATGGCATCCGTAGGTTCCGTCGGTTCCGTGGGTTCTTCGGCGTCCCACTCCCCCACGCCCATAAAGTCTGAGACGCCCACCCTCCCAGTCTCGTCTCCTGGAGCCTCCATGCCACCCTCAGCTAGCCACACCACACCAGGTGATTATCCAAGTACGTAAATATACCCGGACACGGTACTGGTCTCTTGACAACAGACACGATGATAGGGAATGCTTTTGGGGGGGCGGGGGGGGGAGACTGGGGCTTATGGGCTCGCTGTCTCCCCCTTCTTTTTTTCTTTTTTTCTTTTCTTTTTTTTTTTTCTTTGGATTTTTTTTCTTTTCTTTCTTTTTGGTTTATTGGTCTTCTCTTGTTTTTTACTGTCTCTTGATTTTGTTTCTTTGTCTCTTCTCTCTCTGTTTCTCTGTCTTTCTCAGTCTCTGTCTCTTCTCTCTGACTGTCTCTCTGTCTCTCTCCTCTCTCTCTCTCTCTCTCTCTCTCTCTCTCTCTCCTCTCTCTCTCTCTCTCTCTCTCTCTCTCTCTCTCTCTCTCTCTCTCTCTTTCTCCCTCTCTCTGTACTCTTCCCTCTCTCTCTCTCTCTCTCTCTCTCTCTCTCTCTCTCCTCTCTCTCTCTCTCTCTCTCTCTCTCTCTCTCTCTCTCTCTCTCTCTCTCTCTCTCTCTCTCTCTCTCTCTCTCTCCTCTCTCTCTCTCTCTCTCTCTCTCTCTCTCTCTCCTCTCTCTCTCTCTCTCTCTCTCTCTCTCTCTCTCTCTCTCTCTCTCTCTCTCTTCTCTCTCTCTCTCTCTTCTCCACCTTTTTCTCTTTTTTCCTCTCTCTCAAGTTCTTTTCATGTCCTGTACCAAAGTAGCTAATAAGTGTGCAATATTATCATGACATAAATTACCAAGCATTATTATTAAGGTGTACGTCTATGTTATTTACTTATATAGATCCATTACTAGATATCTTCACTCTTCTCTTTTTCTCTTTCTTTGCATCTACTTCTCCCTTCCCATCTGTATATTTCTCTTTCTTTCTTTCTATCTTTTCCTTTCTCTCATTCTTTCTTCTCTTTCTCTTTCTCTCTCTCTCTCTCTCTCTCTCTCTCTCCTCTCTCTCTCTCTCTCTCTCTCTCTCTCTCTCTCTCTCTCTCTCTCTCTCTCTCTCTCTCTCTCTCTCTCTCTCTCTCTCTCTCTCTCTCTCTCTCTCTCTCTCTCTCTCCCTCCCTCCCTCTCTCTCCTCTCTCTCTCTCCCTCCTCTCCCCCTCCGCCCCCCGTTCGACAACCCGCTCTCACCGGCGGCCCAGAGCGCACTAAGCCCTCCCTCTCCCGCAGCGAGCGTGATGAAGCGGGAGTACGCGCCAGGCCAGCCGGGCCAGCAGGACCTCTCGCAGATGATCTCCATGTACCTGCCGGGGTCCCAGGAGCGCCATGAGCAGCAGAAGGCCGCCGCCGCCGCCGCCTACATGTCCCACGCACACTACCACGCCCACGCCGCGACTTCCCCCGAGCAGATGCCGCCCGCACCCATGCCTCTCACCCACATGTAACACGCGCGCGCCAGGACTTAAGTGTTTGTGAGGCCGCGCGCCCACGCGAGCGGCAGAGGGCGAGGGCGGACAGCGAGGCGGGGGAGCCGCCGCCGCCGCCAGGGAGCGCCACCCGCGGAAGCCACCCACCTCCACCCACCACTGCCCAGGATTCCCCTCGGCGCGGGCGTGACGACTGCCGGGTGGGTGCCCGGGCGCGCCCCCCAGTCCCCGTCGGGCGGCGGGTCCAGCGGCCGCCCGCCGCGCCCCGCCCCCCCGGGCCGGCGCCAGCGTGTCACGTCGTACCAGTGAGGCTCGGTCCCTCCGCGGTAGCAGGAACTCTTTTGAAATGTGATAATCGCATAAATGTAATGTTATGATGAATAAAATATTAATAATATTAATGGTGAGAATAATTAAAAAAGTGTGTATGTAATACTACGTTCTTAATGCCATAATTTATACGGACGTGTGTGTGTGTGTGTGTATATGCGTGTAATGTCTGAGAGGTTCAGGCACAGTGTTAGCTAGAGGCGGCCATGTGTACACGTGTGTGTGTATGTGTGCACGCCCGGGGCGGCCGCTCTTGTACATATGGAAGTTTTGCGCCCCTGTACATACCTCCCTCCCCCCTCACCCTCCTCCCCCTCCCGCGCCGGACTTCGCCGCCCGCGCCGCCGCCCACTTCCACCGGCCGCCCGCGCGTCGCCCGGCAGCCCGCTCTCTCGCCCGAAGACCCTTGCGCCGCCCGCGTGCGGAGCAAACCCGGGCTGCCCGTGGGCTCCGCGGGCGTGGGTGCGTGGGCGGACAGGAAGCGTGGGCGCGGAAGAGCGAACATCCCACCTGCGGCGCCTCTCGCTGGCGGCGCGACGCCCGCCGGCTGGAGGAGGCGCCGCCGAGCCCAGGCGGGCGCAGAGGGCGCCTCGAGAGCCGCCCGGAGGAGGCCAGGAACGCTGCCCTTTCGCCCATCAGCCGCGCTGGATGGAGCCACAAGACGCCGGCCTGTTCCTCGAAGGCGGTTGTGACCCCGCCCGCCGCCCACGCCCCGCGGGCGGCCTCGACGGCAGCGGCGCGGCGCGGCGCGGCGGGGAGGGGAGGGGCGGGGCGGGGGCGTCGGCCGGGAAGACCGTTTACATCTTTTTTGGCTTTTCTTTTTTTCTTTTTTTTATTTGTCTGATTCTGTATATCATTTGTACATAACGCACCGATATTTGTCTTGTTATACAACACAGTGGATGAACCGACGTTTCTTTATCGTTGGAAATGAAAAAAATAAAAAAGAAATTCAGTGGACAAGAGGCTGTATTCTTTCACTCCCCCTAATGATGATGGTGATGATGGTGATGGTGATGATGGTGATGAAAATATTAACACGGTGATGGTGATTATTATAAGTGTTGCAAATATTACGATGATAATGATGATAGCCATGTTGATTAAATATATATAAATATATTAGTGAGCACGGAAAATACTGAGGAAAATTATAATTAGTTTTATAGTAACTATAATATAAAAATATATGCACATGCACAAGCGCATGCAACACAAACACACACACACACACACACACACACACACACACACACACACACACACACACACACACACACACACACACACACACACACACACACACACACTCGCGTTAAAACATACACACAAATATACGTACTATATATACAAGGACATGCACTATACCTGACATCATTTTTTCTCTTCTAATTGATGTTAACTAAATATGAATAAAAAATATACAAACATTTTGAAAAAAAAAGAAAAACACACGTAAGATGCTGATGGTGTGATAATAACTGTCACTAAAATCGAACTTGATTATGTTAATGGTAATAATCAAAATGATATCATAATGATAGAATAGTAATGATGATAATGATAAGGATGATAGTAGTGATAATAGTAACAATAAAATGATAATGATAATAGGGATAATGATAATAATAATGATAATAAAAGACATTAACATAAATGATAATGATTATAAACTTTATTACTTTTATTATCATTATCATCATTATTAGTATTACTATCATCTTTATCGTTATCATCATTATTTCTACTATCATTACTATAACGATAGTAATTATAGTAATCATAATCATAAAAGAAATGATAATAATAATTAAGGTTATATAAGTAACAACGATAAAAAGCAATGACAAAATGAAAAAATATCAAGATTAGAACATGACGTATAATGTTAATATCAGGAATATAATTGATAAGGATGATAAACCAAATATTGAAAAAAAAATGATAATGAAAGCAAATTATTGTTTACTGTATTACGAAGACCACAAAAATATATTCATACCAAAATGGAATAGAATATTGACATTATCTATGAATAAGAGAGCAGTAAGGAACAAATTAGCATGATAAACAATGATTTCAATTTTCATGAAAACAGGAGTAAAGATATAATTAACATGATGATGATAATAACAATGATAATCATGATATAAAAAAATGATGATAAAACAATTCTGATTAAGAATAATAATGATGATAACATGATTATAATAACAGCAACAACAATCAAAATAATACAGTAATGACAATTACTAATAAAACAAACAATAATGAAAATATTGAATATAATAAGTAATAATAATAATGATGATAAATAACATAAAATATTATTATTATGATTATGAGGATAAATAATAACAGAATAATAATGATGATAATAATGAATGAATAACAACAATAATAATAATAAATATAATAATAATAATAATAATAATGATATAATAAAATACAATAAAGGTAATAAATAAATAACAAATAATAATATGATAATGATAATGATAATAAATAAATGATAGCAATGATTAATTATTATCATTATCATTCATTACGTTTATCATTATTATCCTTATTATCATTATCCATTATATTATTATTATAATTATTATTATTATTATTATTATCACTATTATATATTATTATATTATTACTATTATCGTTATTTATATTTTTATATTATATTCTTTTATATATTATTATCATCATCCTCATCATCATCATTATTATCATTATCACTCAGTCTTCCATTTGTTACACTGATATTCTTTACCTATGACAAACTATCAGTTAATTTTCCTTCTAAAATTAACCCTTTGGTGCTCTGCTGTTGCAAGCGCTGACAGAGAGTCGGCAAGAACGCTATCAATGCAACAAGCAGCACACATGATAATGATAATAATAATGATAATAATGATGAGGATAATGATTAATATGATTGATAATAATGATAAATGATAGGATATAATGGATGATAATAATGATAATGATAATGATATATTAATAATGATAATAATGATAATAATGATAATGAGAGATAATAATAATAAAGATAATGATAATGAGGATAATGATTATAATAAAGATAATAATATTAATAATAAAATAGTATAGTAATAATATGATAATGATAATGATGATAATGATAAAGATGATAATAATAATAATGATAATGATAATAAATAATAATAATAATAATAATAATATAATAATGGTAATGATAATAGAATAATGATAATGAAAATAAGATGATAATAATATCAGCAACAAGAAAATAATAGTAATGATAATGATAATGATCTTCATAACAGTGATAATAATCATAACAATACTATTGATCATAATAATACAAATTATGAAAATATATTGGTATTGGTATTAATAATAATAACACTGAAATGATAGCGCGGGTAACAATAATAATAATGACAATCATAATAATGATAGTAATAATGGTAATGAAAAAAACAATAATGGAAATAATGTAGACAATAATAGGTATGATATAATATCGATGATGATGATATCAATAAAGACAAAAATATTGATAACAGTAATAATAATATTAGCCGTAATAATAAATATGACAATAATGATAATAATGAGGAGGAAGAGGACACTAACAACAATAATGATAATGATAACAAAAGTGATAACAATGATAATGAAAAAATTAAGATTAATAATAATCTTCATATTAATACTAATAAGAGTAAAAAGGATAATATTAATAATAATGATAACAATAATAACAATAAATATCAGTGATAATGTTCATAATAATGTTAATAACAATGCTAATGATAATTTGAAAATAAAGAAAATTTTGGTAAAAACAATAATGATGGTAACAACAATATGCATGTTATTATAGACAATAAAGAAAATAATAGTGGTAATAATGATACTAATGATAATGATAACAATAGCAATAAGGATAACAAAAATGTTGATAATAACAATGATAAAATCATAATAATAACAATAATGATGATAATGATAATAATGATACAGGTAATAATGATATCAATACCGATAATAATGATAATTGTTGATATCAGTATTATTACTATCAATTTCGTTATTATCATTATTATTATTATTTTTATCATTATTATTACTGTTAATGATATAGAAAGTAATAACGATGATAATGATAATAGTAACAATAGGAATCATACTAATTTCAATACTACTAATAATGATTATAATAATAATAACAATAACACTAATGATTATTACCATCATTATTATTATCATTGTTGTTATTATTATTATAATTATTATCATCAATATTATTATTATTATCATTATTATTATGATAATAACAATCATTATAATACTAATGATGCAAATTATGATAATAATGATAGCGATGATAATAAGGATAGTGATAATAACAATCATTATAATACTAATGATGCAAATTATGATAATAATGATAGCGATGATGATAATAACAACGACAACGATAATGATTATAATAATTATGATGATTATTAATTTCATTATTATTATTATTATTAATATTATCATTATTACTATAATCATCATCATCATCATCAAAATAATAATAATTCATATTAATGTATTGATAATTATGATAATAACAATGTATCAATAATGATAATACCACAGGCTTTCACCTCTCTCTCTCTCTCTCTCTCTCTCTCTCTCTCTCTCTCTCTCTCTCTCTCTCCTCTCTCTCTCTCTCTCTCTCTCTCTCTCTCCTCTCTCCTTCCCTCCCTTCTCCCCTCCCTTCATCCCTCCCCCCCCTCCCCCCTCTTCTCTCTCTCTCTCCTCTCCTCCCCCCTCAATCTCTCTCTCTCTCTCTCTCTCTCTCTCTCTCTCTCTCTCTCTCTCTCTCTCGCTCTCTCTCTCTCTCTCTCTCTCTCTCTATCTCTCTCTCTCGTCAACAATGGATGCCAGCACGTAAGTTCTGAAAAGGTCAGTCACAACTTTCCTTCTCTTCAATTAAATCATCGAAGAGGGATTTTCTTTTTGTTTCTTTGTTTTTTGTTTGTTTTTTGTTGTTTGTTTTTTTGCTTGTTTTTCTTCTTTTCGAATGCGGGTTTTGTTATTCTTTTTCATTATTATTATTCCTTTTCTTTTCGTCTGTTGCATGCGATTGGTTAGATTTATTTTCATCTTTTTTGATTTTGAAGTGAAAATCTTACTTAAGGAAAAAGAAAAAATAGATATGGATAAATGAAACAATTATGAATATCCTGTTTTTTTCGCTTTCTTTTCCAAGTATTATGCTTTCTTTAATTTTTGATTGAATATTTCTGATAGAGTATTTACAATGAAAAATAATTCTATTCTTCCACTTGATCGACAACATATTTAGAGCTCAAAGTTCTATCATCAGATTTATTTATTTATTCTTTACTTTGTTTTCTTTTAAATAATCATCCATTTTTAGTTATCCTTTCTCTTTCTTTCTTTTATTCGTAAACTCAAAACTACAAAAAAATGGAAACAAAATTCAACGTACATATTGAACTAATAAATCTGTTTATAACTGTTCTCATTATTATTGTTATTATTATTATTATTATTATTATCATAGTAGTTATTGTTATCGTAATTACTGCCATTATCAATACCATTATTACTATCGTTATTCCTATAGCCATTTTTATTACCATTGCAAGTGTTGTTAATACTTTTATTATCAATATCAGTATTCCTATCGTTATTATTATCATAACCATTACAGTTATTGTTAATGCTATTGTTATCAATATTGTTATTATTATTATTATCATTATTATTATTATTATTATCATCATTATTGTTATTACTATTGTTATTAGCATCATTGCTATTATTATTACTATTGCAATCATTTATTTTTTTCTGCTATTATCATTTTTTCTGTTATTACATTCATTATTATCATTTTTTATGTTATTACATTCATTATTATCATTATTGGTCCTAGTATTATAATCCTGTTTTTAAAATCATCGTTGTTATTATTGTTATTATATACACTCACACAAAACCATACACACACACACACACACACTCAGAAACATACATATACACTCACACACACACTCACACACACACACACACACACACACACACACACACACACACACACACACACACACACACACACACACACACACACACACACACACACACACACATATATATATATATATATATATATATATATATATATATATATATATATATATATATTATATATATATATATATATATATATATATATATATATACATTTATATTTATACTCACATATGTATATTTTCATATGTTTTTATTGTCATGAAAAAAGACGATTTCATTTTGCGGGATTCAACATATTTTCCAACAACTAAAAAAGGAAAAGAAAAAATATCTAAAACACGACAACAACTACAACAAACAACAATAACAACAATAACAATAACAATGATAATGATAACAGTAAAAAGATATAATAGATAATAATGATATAATAACAATAATATAATAATAATGATAATAATAACAACAATGATAATATAACAACAATATGATAATAATAAGATAATAATAATGATAATAATAATAAATAATAATAATAATAATAATAATAATAATAATAATAATAATAATAATAATAATAATAATAATAATAATAATAATAATAACAATAATAATAGAAATGGTAATAAGGATAACAATAATGATGATGATATTAATAATAATGATAACAACAATTATGATGATAATAACAACAACAATGATAATGATAACAACAATGAAAATGATAAGAATAATAATGATAATGATGACAATGATAATGATAATGATAATGATTAATAATAATAATAGTAATAGTAATACAAATGATAACAATAATGATAATAATAACAACAACAATGATAATGATAACGATAACAAAAATAACAATCCTTCCCTAAGAGGATTCGAACCCGCGATCACTGATTCGAATTTGGGCGCCTTAACCCACTCGGCCACAGTGGCGAGGATTTCCAAGCGATCATGATTATAATTATGATGATAACAATTATGATAAAAGTTAATGATATCAATGAGGGTAATGTTATCATTATCAGTATTACTACCATTATTATGAAAATATCATTATTACTTTATCCGTAATTATTACTATAATGTATATATTATTCATTATTATTATATTATCGTTATTATTATCATTATAGTTATTATCATCCTAATTATTGTTATCATTATTATTATCTATATCAATTATTATTACTATTACTATTATTATCATTAATGTTATTATTATTTTTTACTGTTATTATCATTATTCATTTCATAACAGGATTAATGTTATTATACTTTATCATCATTTATTGTTACATTATCATACTTATCATTATCATGTATTGTCATCATTATTATCATTGCTATTATTGTCATTCTTTTAGTTATCATTACTACTATTAACATTATCATTATTTTTACCACCTTCTATGCATGCTTTGTAATATCATTATCATGATTGTTATTCCCCTTCTAAGGATGATATGTTTTTTGGTAGCGTTGGTTGGTTTGTTGTTAGTTGGTTAGCAAGATAACTCAAAAAGTTATGGACGTATTATTATGATTTTTTTACGAAATAATTCAAAACGTTACGACCCTATCTTTGTGATATGTATTGCCTTGGCGGAGGTATGCGGTCTCTGGGTGATTCTAGTTATGATTATAATGATTATTATTGTTATGATCATCATAATCTTTGTTATCATATTTATTATTATTATTATTATTATTGTCACAATCTTCATTATCATTATCATTTAATTTACCATTCATAATCATCATTATCATAATCACTATTATTATCATCGTTATTTTGCTGTTGTTTGTTATTATTGTCACCATCATTCCTATCATCATCACTATTATGTTGATTTTACCTTTATCATCAAGTATGAGAATCAGAATAATAAGTATATACAAGGAATGGTAAATATGATCAAATTACCTGATATATAAGCAGTTAGGTTGTGTCGTAAAAAAGCATAATTACGGGGACGAAAAATTAATAATAAAAAAACAAAGAAGTAAGAAATGATGTAAAGAATTATTAAAAAAAGTATTTAATAAAAAAAAAGAAATAGAAAAAGTAAAACCATTTAAAAAAATCTTCAACCGAGTTATGAAAAATTCACCTAAAAAAACCCTGACACGGATAAAAAAAAAAAAAAAATACCTGACACGGATTAAAAAAAAAAAAAAAAAAAAAAAAAAAAAACGAAATAAAGTAAAAAAAAAAAAAAAAACGAAAAAACGAAAAAAAAAAAGAAAAGAAAAAGAAAAAAAAGATATCTAATATAAAAGAAAAAAAAATCTAATATAAATGGTGTTACGGGTTATTGAACACTTTTATTGACTGGCTGATCGACCCAGGGCGGCAGGTGTGAACAAGAGGTGTGCTGATGGTGAGAGGGGGGGGGGAGGGGGTGCTCTTGCCTTCGTTATACTTGTTCTTGTGTTTGTTTGTTTTTTTTTTTTCTTGTTTTAGGTGTATGTGTTTTTTTTTGTTGTTTGTTTGCTTTCGGGTGATCTTGATTTCTTTTTTTTTTACTGTCTTTGTTCGGTCCCCTTTCTCTATCTATCTATCTATTCTGTCTGTCTATCTATATGTCTATCTGTCTATCTATCTACCCATCTATCTATCTGTCTTTACACTATATTTACATACATGTGTGTGTGTATGGGTATATAATTCTCTCTCTCTCTCTCTCTCTCTCTCTCTCTCTCTCTCTCTCTCTCTCTCTCTTCTCTCTCTCTCCTCTCTCTCTCTCTCTCTCTCTCTCTCTTCTCTCCCTCCCTCTCCCACCTCTCTCTTTCTCTCTCTCTCTCTCACCTCTCTCTTCTCTCTCCCTCCCTCTCCTCCCTTCTCCCTCCCTCTTCCTCTCCCTCCCTCTCCCCCCCCTCTCTCTTTCTCTCTCTCACCTCTCTTTCTCTCTCCGTCCTCGGCCCGTGCATGCCGTACGCTCGTTACTTACTCCATCTATCTTTCTGTATCTTGTTCGCTCTATTTACTCTCACTCGCCGGAGAAACCGATTAAAGTGAATAAAGCATGAATGGTGGAGATGGTGGAGGATCGACTGAGATCGAAGGGCGGGTGAGATTTCGGATTGGCGCTGGCGTGCGGGGGGGGGGGGGGGGGATTTTGGGGTGTTGTTGTGGTTGTGGTTGGTTTGTGGTTGTGGTTGTTGTTTTGTTGGTTGTTGTTGTTGTGTGTGTTGTGTGATGTTGATGGTTGTGGTTGTGGTTGTTGTTGTTGATTGTTGATTGGTTGTGTTGTTGTTGTTGTGTGGTGTGATTGTGTTTGGTGTGATTGTTTTTGTGGTTGCTGTTGTTGTTGTGGTTGTTTTGGTTTTGGCTTTGTTTTGCTGCTATATTTGTTTCTGTACGTGTTGTTTTTGTGGCTTTGGTTGATGTTGTGGTTGTTGCTGTGACTGTTGTATTATTTGTGTTATGTTCTAGTATCAGCGGTGGGCGTAGAGAAATTAAGATATTTCTTTATTTCATGCATTTGGCTATATGTGTCTGTTTGTTTTAGCGTGTACGTGTAAGACTCCATCTTACGTATGTATATGGAATAGGAGCATTAATAACAATAACAAATATATAAATAAAATATGAGTAAGATTTGAATTTTCTGTCAGTTTCTCTTAAGACTAGGGTTTACTCCTTCATGATAAACAAACATTGGATTTTTATTAATCAAATTATGCTTTCATTCATTGATCTTTCCAAGAAGAAAAAAAGGGAAATATATGTGTATATGTTAGAGAGCGAGGGAGAGAGAGAGAGAGAGAGAGAGAGAGAGAGAGAGAGAGAGGAGAGAGAGAGAGAGAGAGAGAGAGAGAGAGAGAGAGAGAGAGAGAGAGAGAGAAGAGAGAGAGGGAGAGAGAGAGAGGAGATGGATGGATGGAGGAGAGAGAGGGAGGGAGGAGGGAGGAGGGAGGGAGGGAGGGAGGGAGAGAGAGAGAGAGAGAGAGACATACAGACAGACAGAGAGACAGAGAGAGAAAGAGACAAAGAGGGAGAGAGAGAGAGAGAGAGACAGAAAGTGAGAAAGAGAGAGAAGAGAGAGAGAGAAGAGAGAGAGAGAGAGAGAGAGAGAGAGAGAGAGAGAGAGAGAGAGAGAAGAGAGAGAGAGAGAGAGAGAGAGAGAGAGAGAGAGAGAGACAGAGACAGAGACAGACTAATCTTCATTCTCGTATCATCAACCTTCCACCAACATATCATATTTACAAACCTCTCCCCTTTCGCTCCAAAAGTTCCCACTTACCCTTTTTTTTTATTTTTTCTTCAACTTAAACACCGAATCAACGTTTGCTCACCTTGCCTTGTTGGTTTTCGAAACGCCCAATTCATGTAATCAATTTTCAGGTCCGTAGCCCCTTCGATGACGTCACATCCGGCCGGCCAACCGTAGACGACCGCCATTTGTCAAAATCGTATATTGCTATTTTTTTTTCTTCTTCTTCTTTTTTTCTGTGTATTTCTGTGACTCTGGTTCTTAGTATTTTTTATGTTTATGTTGATTTGTCTTTGTAATTTTTGTTGTTGATTTAGAAAAAGGAGTGTGATATAAAACACATACAAGCACATACGCGCGTATATATCTGCCTCTCTATCAATTATTATATATATGTATATATATATATATATATATATATATATATATTATATATATATATATATAGTATATATTATATATGATATATATATATAAAAACATCTTTCTTTTTTTCTCTCTCTATTTTCTTTTTTTCTTCTGTCATATGTATTATATATATATATATAAATATATATTATAATATATAAATATATATATAATATATATATATATATATATATATAATAAAACATCATCTTTTTCCTCTCTCTGCTTATCTTTTTTTTCTCTATCATTTTATATATACATAAACACCATTCTTTTTTTCTCTCTCTCTCCTTTTCTCTTTTTTTAAGTAAACAACACAGCGCACTACAATGTAAACATTAACGAGTTACTGCGCCATCTATTATTGATGAGCACTAAGGGTTATAATGAGAGGTGGGGGGAGGGGGGGGGGAGGGGGGGAGGGGAAGAAAAAGAGAGGAAAGAAAAAGGTTTTAGTTCCAGCTCATGACGAAATGAAATGATAATGACTTCGATAATGCACAGCTGTTAATAATGAATCAGTTTCTCCCCCTCTCCTTCCTTCTCCCTCTTATTTCTCCTCCCTCTCCTCCTCTCTCCCCTCTCCCTCTTCTCCCATCTCCTTCCTCCCTCTTTCTCTTTTCTTTCTCCCTCCTTCTTCCTTCCCCCTTCTCCTTTCTTCCCCTTCCTTTCCTCTCCTTCTTCCTTCTCTCTCTCTCCTCTCTCATTCCTCTTCGCTCTCCCCTCTCCTTCCATGTCCTTTCTCCCTCTTTCTCTTTCCTTCTTTCCTCCCTCTTCCCTCTCCCTTTCTCCTCCTCTCTCTCCCATTTTCTTTCTCCTCTTCTCTCCTCTCTCCCCTATCTCCCATCTCCTTCTCCCTTTTTCTCTCTCCTGCTCTCCTTCCTCTCCGCCTCTCCCTTTCTCGTTCCATCTCCCTCTCTCCCCTCTCCTCCATTCCCCCTTTCCCTCTCCTCTCTCCTCCCACTCTCCCCTCTCCTCCCATCTCCTTTCCTTCTTTCTCTCTTCTTTCTCCTCTCTTTCCCTGTTCTCTTCTCCCCTCTACTCTACTCTTTCTCCTCTTTTC
>NW_020872404.1:208291-210791 GCF_003789085.1 Penaeus vannamei
ACGATCAGGAAAACACACGCACACAGAACAGGATGGATACACACACACACACGAATATCAGAGCACGAAAGAGTCACTCATCCCGTGTGATGTGGGCCACAAATAAGGCAGCACACACACACACACAACATAAACACACAAATACCTAACGTACATTATAAGTACGGCTCGCAAGCACAACAGACATATATGAAATGGGCAATACGCATACTTCACACTCAAAACACACACACACACCTAAATACACAACGCACACAAATAAGCACACGCATAAATACGTGCACACAAATAAGCACACACATAAATACGTGCACACAAATAAGCACACACATAAATACGTGCACACAAATAAGCACGCACATAAATACGTGCACACAAATAAACACACACATAGGAGATACAAAAGAACACAAACACAACAGGAAATACAACACAACACACGCAAATACGCACACACTCAAATACACACACGCACACACGCACGCACACACATACCTTTTTCATATATACAAACACATTCACGCACACACACACACACACACACGACTACACAGCACACACACACACACACAGACACATGCCACACACTCACACACACACCACACACACATTATTCACACACACACACACACACACCACACACACACACACACACACACACACACACACACACACACACACACACACACACACACACACACACACACAACACACACACATACAACATACACACACACACACACACATACTTTCACACTCACACACACACAACAAATATCCTTTTTCATATATACAAACATTCGCACATTTATATACGCACATTCATATGAAAAAAGAAAACATGTCTATTCATGTGAACACTAAGCTTACATACACACAAACAGATGCACTAACAAACAAAAAACAAGAAAACAAATAAATATGGAAGAAACAGACACAAATTCATACACAGAAACAAACATAAAAATACACACATTTACGGAGAGCAAAATCAACATATTTTGAAATGCAGTTATAAGATTTTTTTTTTTTTTTTTTTTTTTTTTTTTTTTTTTTTTTCTTTCCCGTAAATTGCAAATTAAAAAATGGAAAAAAATGGAGACGCGTAAAAAATAAAACAAAGGGACAAATTGTATAATAAAAATAATTTGAATACGGACTTTTTCTTTTCTTTTTTTTCTCTCTTTTTTTTTTTTTTTTTTTTTTTCCCACCGCCGCAAGTACTAATATTATTTCCTTCAAAATGTATTGAAAATTAGATTACTTTTTCCTATTTATTTCTAAATGAAATAAGTTAAAATTATTTATATAATGATCTTATATTTTTCCCCCCACAATTTTTAGCGTTTTTGTTCTGTTGTTGTTGTTGTTGTAGATGTTATCTTTGTCTACTTTTTCTGATGAATATGAAAATATCAATAAGGTTTACGATGACAGTAATGATCAATATAATTACGATAATCATCAGTAGGTTTACTTTCATGATTATAAGATTGATGATGAAAATTACGTTGATGATATAACAAATACTAACAGTACCTCCAGTGGCAACAACAACAATAACAGCAACATCATTAAAAACAACTACAACAATAACAACATCTTTAATAACAACAACAGTAACAACAACAACAACACCATTAATAAAAAGCAACTTTATTAATTTCAACAACCATAAAATCAACAGCATCAACATTAATAACAACAATAATAAATAACAACAACGGTACGTGTAGTTAGATATGTACATACACACACTCATACATACACACACGGATAGAGATAGAAAAAGAGGTAGATAGAGTGTAGGGGAGACAGAGAGAGAGAGAGCGAGAGAGAGAGAGAGAGAGAGAGAGAGAGAGAGAGAGAGAGAGAGAGAGAGAGAGAGAGAGAGAGAGAGAGAGAGAGAGAGAGAGAGGAGAGAGAGAGGAGAAAGGGGGGGGGGGGATAGAGAATAGAGAGAGAGAGAGGAGAGATAGATAGAGAGAGAGAGAGAGAGAGAGAGAGAGAAGAGAGAGAGAGAGAGAGAGAGGAAGAGGGGGGGGGGGGGTGGGGGGGGGGGGGGGGGGGGGGGGGGGAGGGGGGAGAGAGAGAGGAGAGAGAGAAGAGATAGGGAGAGAGAGAGAGAGAGAGAGAGAGAGAGAGAGAGATAGGAGAGAGAGAGAGAGAGAAGAGAGCAGAGAGAGAGAGAGAGAGAGAGAGAGAGAGAGAGAGACGACAGACAGAAAGGAGAGAGAGAGTAGTTTTTATTAAAGAAAAAAAAAAAAAAAAAAAAAAAAAAACGAAAATAAAGGAAAAAAAGAAGAAAAAAATAGTCTACAGGATATACCAACACCAACACTAAAAATCGATAACGTACATATAGACACATGCTAAAAAAAAATTAAATGAAAAATAAAAGATAAAATAAAATAAAAATAAAAGTAAATAAACAAATAAAAATATACAAGAATAAAACCAAATGAAACGATAAAAAAAACACAAAACAAACAGACCAGAC
>NW_020872404.1:233291-235295 GCF_003789085.1 Penaeus vannamei
AGACATAGACAGAAGAGAGAGAGAGAGAGATTGAAAGAGAGAGAGAGTGAGAATAAACAGAAAGAAAATGGAAAAGGAAGACGAAGAGAACAAAAAAAAAAAAAAAACAAGAACGACGGCAGATGGGCAGGTGAAGGGTTGCGGGAGGGGGGGGGGGAGGGGAGGGGGGCGAATGAGAAGAGGGGAGGGGGGAGAAGGAAGGAGAGGGGGGGGGGGGTCAGGTGTTACGCCGACCCTCTAGGTTAGACTATTAATAGCCCGAGTGATGCATTATCACCGTGGTCTGTAAACACTTGATGGACCTCAATTAATCATTAGGATACGTTAATTACACTTTTATTGCTCTGTCTCCTTTTTTTAAATTGCCTTTTCCTCCTCCGTCAACGGATATTTTCTTCTTCTTTTTCTCTTGTTCTTCTTATTCTTATTTTCCTTATTCTTTTCCTATCTCTTCTTCCTTTTTCTCCTGTTCCAACTTCTTTCGCTTCTTCTTCTTCTTCCATCTTCCTTCTTTACTCGTTTCGTCTTCTTCGTTATCTTCTTCTTCTCCTTCTTTTTCTGCTTCTTCTTTTTATTCTTCTTCCCCTCCTTCTCCTTCCTCTTCTTCTCTATCTTTTTCTTCTCCTGTTTCTTCTTTTATTCTTCTTCTCCATCTCCTTCTCCTTCCTCTTCTTCTTCTTCCTCTTCTTCCTCTTCCTCTCCCTCCTCCTACTCATTCTTCTTCATCTTCTACTTTTATTTATTTATTTTTTTATCCAGTCATGACTCATGCATTATTTCTTTTGATTGCTTAGATAGATTTCATATTTTTCAAGTTCTTAGTTTTTTTGTTTTGCTTTTTTTTCCTTCTT
This sequence comes from Penaeus vannamei, assembly GCF_003789085.1. Taxonomy (NCBI): domain Eukaryota; kingdom Metazoa; phylum Arthropoda; class Malacostraca; order Decapoda; family Penaeidae; genus Penaeus; species Penaeus vannamei. The sequence goes on from NW_020872404.1 coordinate 234,143, forward strand.
CTTCTGCTTTTAATCTTCTATTTTTTTTTCTTCTTCTTTCTCCTATTTTTTTTTCTTTTCCCGCTTCCTCCTCCTCCTCCTCCTTCTTCGTCTTCTTCTTCTTTTTCTTATTTTTCTTCTTTTTTTCTCAATCATTTGTAGAAATTTCCACTGAAGTTTATATTATGTTACATTAATGTTATATTATATATATATATATATATATATATATATATATATATATATATATATATATATATACATATATATATATATATATATATATATATATAATATATATATATATATAATTATATATTCATAGATGCAAATGATAAATAACTGTAAAGATGAATAAAGAAGAGATATCTTATACAAGACGATAACAGATATTGACGCAAAGGAATTAATGATAATAGCGAAAATGAGAATAAGACAAAACAGAAAAGTGTGATGATAAATTAAGCCAAACACTCGAGACACACACACGGGTAAATATGACACACATAAACACACACAGACAAACAAACAGACACACAGAAAACACACACAGAAACAAAAAGACAACACATAAAACACGCACACAGGTAAACAGACACATAAACACTCACACACACACAGAAATAAACAGACACACATAAATACACAACTAAACAGACACACATAAACACAGACACACAGAGAAACAAATAGACACACACACACAGGTAAACAGACACACATAAACACATACACACAGAGAAACAAATAGACACACAAAAACACGCACAGAGAACAAATAGACACACATAAAAACACGCACACAGATAAACAGACACAAATAAACACACCTACAAACAAACAAACACCTACACCCAACCACACACACATAAACACCCACACACAAAAACACACACACACACTAACACTCGCCTTGCAAGGAAATGAGAAACTAAAGTATTCTCCGCTTAAAAAAAAAAAAAAAAAAAAAAAAAAAAAAAAAAAAAAACTCAATCGTGCTCCTTCCTCATCTTCTTTAATCAAAGCATAAAATGAGTAACTGTCGCCACATTCACAAGGCGATGAGGAGGCCAGCTGCTTGAACAATGGTCATTCACTCACACGCTTCACGGGCTCTCCTCCTCCTCCTCCTCCTCCTCCTCCTCTTTAGCCTCCTGGTACTTTTCCTCCTCCT
>NW_020872404.1:250763-253263 GCF_003789085.1 Penaeus vannamei
GAGAAAATGAAAAAGAAGAAGACGAGGAGGAGGAGGAGGAGCAGGATTTAGAAGACTAAGAGGAAGAAGAGAAGAAGAGGATGAGGATGAAGAAGAGGAGGAGGAGGAAAAGAGAAGAAGAACTAAAGAAAAATAATTAACTCTTCATCTCCTTTCCCAGCGACGAAGAAGAGGAAGAAGAAGGAGAAGAGGAAGGAGAATATGAAGAGGGATGATAATAATAAAAGAGGAAAAAAGGAGAAGAAAAATAATAATAATAATAATAAGAGGAAGGAAGAAGATGAATAAAACGAGGAATAAGAAGGGGATGAAGAAGAAGAAAACGAAAAAGAAGAAGAGGAAGAAAATAGAGTAGAAGAAAAAGAAGAAAAAATAATAAAAGAAGAAAAAGAAAAAAAGAAATGAAAAAGAAGAAGAAGAAGAAAAAAAAAAAAATAGAGAGAAGAACCAAATGGTCTGCTTTTCCAGCGACGAATTATCGGCGAGGAAAACAGCGTCGCGATCGGGCGTCGGTTGCGTCACCCGATATCGTGGTAATAGGGGAAGGGGGAGGGAGAGGGAAGGGGGGTGAGATGGGAGGGAAGGAGGGAGAAGGGGGGGGGGGGGGGGGGTTGAGGGGCAGGAATGAGGAGGGAGAAGGGGGGTTAGGGGAAGGAAGGAGGGGGAGGAAGGAGGGAGGGGAAGGGGGTTAGGGGGAAGGAAGGAGGGAGGGGGGGTTAGGGGGAAGGAAGGAGGGGGAGATGAGGGGGAAGGAGAAGGAGGAGGATGAGATGAGGGGGAGGGAGGGAGGAGAGGGGGGGATAGGGAAGGAAGGAGGGGAGAATGAGGGGAAGGAGGGAAAGGAGAAGGAGGAGGATGAGAGAGGGGGGGAGGGAGAGAAGGGATAGTGAGGAGGGAAGGAGGAGGGGATACATGACGGAGCAAAGGAGAGGAGGAGATGGAGTAACGTAGAAGGGGAGACAAGGAAAGAGGGGAGAGAGGGGGCGAAGGTGACCCGCGGGTTCCGGGGGGGGGGGGGGGGGGTGTAATCTGAGCTGACCTGTTGATTACTTGGTCAGAAAGGAGGGGGGGGGAGGGGGTATGAAGGATGGAGGCGGAAGGGAGGGAGCAAGGGAAAGAGGGAAAGAGGGGGGAGCAAGGAAAAGAGGGAGGGAGGGAGACCAACGGAAAGAGGAGGGAAAGAGGGAAAGAGAGGGAGCAAGGGAAAGAGGAGCGAAAAAAGGAAAGAGGAGGAACCAAGAGCAAGAGAGAAGAAGGGAGAAACCAAGGGAAAGAAAGACGAAAGGAGGGACCGAGGAGAAAGGAGGGAGGGAGGGAAGGATCAAGAGAAAGGGAATGAGGGAAGGTACCAAGAAAGTGGGAAAAGGGAATGAGGGATCACGAGACAAGGAAAGAAGGAAGAGAGAAAGACCAAGAGAAAGAGAGAAGAGAGAAAGACAGAGGAAGGGAGAGACCAAGAGAAAGAAGGAGGGAGGGAGGGACCGAGGGAAAGAACGACGGGGAGAAAGAGAGACCAAGAGATTAGCTAAACGGGCGGAAGGAAAGGTAATGTTGATAGGGGGGGGGGTGAATCAGGGTAAATGCACACGGAGATGGGAGAGAGGAGAGAGAGAGAGAGAGAGAGAGAGAGAGAGAGAGAGAGAGCAGAGAGAGAGAGAGAGAGAGAGAGAGAGAGAGAGAGAGAGAGAGAGAGAGAGAGAGAGAGAGAGAGAGAGAGAGAGAGAGAGAGAGAGAGAGAGAGAGAGAGAGAGAGAGAGAGAGAGAGAGAGAGAGAGAGAGAGAGAGAGAGAGAGAGAGAGAGAGAGAGAGAGGAGAGAGAGAGAGAGAGAGAGAGAGAGAGAAGAGAGAGAGAGAGAGAGAGAGAAGAGAAAAAATAAAAAACAAAAATGCGTGGTTCGTATCAGAGTGACAGCCGATAATGCTTGTGTAAATCTACCTGATGTATTTGTTGTTTCTCTCTATCTATCTCTCCTTTCTCTCTCTTTTCTGGTCGGTGGAGGAGGGTTTACCTCTCTTTCTCTCTCTCTTTGCATCTTATATTTTCTCTCTCTCTTTCCTTATGTCTTTGTTTCTTTATTCTCTTTTTTCTCTCTTCCTTATGTCTTTGTTTCTTTTTTCTTTTTTCTCTCTCTTTCTTTGTTTCTTTACTCTTTTTTCTCTCTTTTTGTCTCGTCTTCTTCATCTCTTTTTTTTTCTCTTTCTCTTTCTCTCTCCTTTCTCTCTCTCTTTCTCTCTCTCTCTCTCTCTCTCTCTCTCTCTCTCTCTCTCTCTCTCTCTCTCTCTCTCTCTCTGCTCTCTCTCTCTCTCTCTTCTCTTCTCTCTTTCTCTCTCCCATTTTCTTCTCTCTCTCTCTCTCTTTCTCTCTCTCTCTCTCTCTCTCTCTCTCTCTCTCTCTCTCTCTCTCTCTCTCTCTCTCTCTCTCTCTCTCTCTTCTCTCTCTTCTATCTATCTATCTATCTACTCTATCTCATCTCTTCTCTCTCTCTCTCTCTCTCTCTCT
>NW_020872404.1:260763-268263 GCF_003789085.1 Penaeus vannamei
ACCGGCGGATCATAGTGACATGGGCTCTCCCTCCGCGTCCCCTGATTCCCCTCCCTCTCTTAGTCTCTCCTCCCTCCCTCCCCCTTGTCTCAATCCCCTTCCTCTCACCGCAACCCTCCCCTTTCTGTTTTCTTCTACAGCATACCCTTCCCTCCTCCCTCTTCTCCCCCCCTTCTCTCTCACCGCCCCTCCCTTCCTCCCTCCCTCCCTCCTCTCTACCCCACCCCCTCCCATCCCTCCCTCCCTCCCTCCCTCCCTCCATCGTCAGCATACCCCCTCCCCACCACCCCATCCCCACCCCCTCCATCGTCAGCATACCCCCTCCCCACCACCCCCATCCCCACCCTCCCGACCTCCACCTTCAACCCAACCAACCGCTCACCAACGATAAAATATTAGACGTGAAACCAAAACTCACGCCCACCCCCACGCCCACGCTATCCAGCAACCCGGGTCACTCACGCCCACGAAGGGAAGAGCAAGGAGACACCGGTAAAGGGCGGTGGAAGCCCCTCAATGCTCCTTCCTTCTTAAGACGCTGCTTCGTGACTCCAAGAATGCAGTTCTTTGTCTACCTGACCTGCGATCTCCTGGGGCCAATTTCCTTTAATTTGTCGGGTCAAGTTCTTAAATATCCTGAGATGAGGATTATTATTATATTATTTATGTTTTTTTTTTTTTTTTTTTGGGGGGTTTCTTTTAATCCGGTCTTTTATTGATCTATTTATTCGTTTATTTATTTATTGGTAAGGGATATCATATGCGCTTCTTTTTTATAATTATTTTTCGTCGTGTGTGTAATAAATATTACATGACTTTTTTTTATCGCAGAATGGTATTTGAGATGACAGGAAGGAATATCTGAGGAGAATATGCGTTATTTTTTTCGTTGTCATGCGTTCAAAGTCAGAATTTAATGAGATGTTGATGCTGATAATGATGATAATGATGATGATAGTAAATATAATAATGATAATAACAGCAGCAATGAGATGTTGATGCTGATAATGATGATAATGATGATGATAGTAAAGATGATGATAACAACAACCATGATGATAATGATAATAATGATAATAATAGTAATGATAATAATAGCAATGATAATAATAACAATAATGATGATAATATTGAGGATAGCGATAATGATAATGATGATGTTAATGATAACAATAATGGTAATGATAATAACAATAGTGATAGTGATGACGATAATGATAGTAACAATAATGATAATGATAAAAGGAATGATGATATTAATGATAATGATAATAATAATAATAATAATAATAGTAATGATAATAATAATAATAGTAATAGTAATAATAATGATAATAATGATAATAATGATAAAAGGAATGATGATATTGATATTTAATGATAATGAAATAATGATAATAATAATAATAGTAATGATAATAATAATAATAGTAATAGTAATAATAATGATAATAATGATAATAATAATAATAATAATAATAATAACACCAATAACAATAATAATCCTTAACAATAATCCTCACGAAGCAGAATCTTTAATCGACCTTCCCGCTCCTATTATTAATAACTATAACTTTATAACACCCCTCCCCCTCTACCCCCACCCCCTCCCTCCTTCCTTCAGACGAGCCTGTATCAGCTGGATGTCTCTCGCCCGCATCACCCCGTCTCGGATTACGTCATTTCCTGTAATCTGTATCTGATTTTGGCGTGACATCACTGTGGGTTAGAAGTCAACGGTTTTCGTGAGGTCAAAAGAGTTATTATTATTATTATTATTTTATTTTTATTTTTTTTTTGCTTTATTTATTTATTTATTCATTTATTGTTTTTTTATTTGTTTTTTTTTTGTGTTTTATTTGTTTTCTGTTTTTGCTTTATTATTTGTTTTCTTTTTTGCTTTTTTATTTGTTTTCTTTATTCATATTTTTATTTTTATTTATCTATTTTCTATTTTATTATTATTATTACTATTATTTTTTTCATCCTTTTTTCTTTTTCTTTCTTTGCATTTTTATTTTATTTCTTTATTATTATAACTATATTTTTTTTACGTTTATCTTTTTTCTTTTTCTTTTTTCTTTCGTTACCTTTTTATATATTTTTCAACTTTTTTTTATTTTTTGGTTATTTTATCGTTTGGTTTCTAACTGAAGAGAAGTTAATGGGAATTATATTTTGAATTTAATATCCAGTGAATTTAATTTTCATAATCGGAGTTTTAAAAGGATATCTTAAGCTGACTTTTGATATTAAAAAAAAATATATTTTACCGTCTGCTTTAATGAATATGGGAATTATACCTTTAATGATATATGATGATGATGATGACAATGACGTATATGATGATAAGGGATGATGAATGATGACGTAGATGATGAGGAGGACGAGGACGAGGACGAGGACGAAGATGATAATGATGATGACGATGACGGTATTGATGATGTCGAGCAACCCCACGAACGAAAGTTATGAAAAACGCATTTTATTTCGGTCACAGTAAACGAAATAAAAAAACGAAATTAATAAAGTAGATAAACATGTAACTAGTAGATAATTAGTGAGCAATTAACAAAGTAGATAAATATGTAAATAGTAGATAATTAAAGTGAGCAATTGATAAAGTGAATTAATATATGAATAGTAGATAATGGGTGTATGAATAAGGAAATAAACAAGTAAGGAAATTAATACGGAGATGAATAGGTGTATACAGGAAAAAAAAATAGAGAAGTAAATGAATAACTGAATGCATAAAAGGATAAATAGCTAAATAAGTAAATAGATGAATAAACAAATATGTAGATAAATAAATAATGAAATGATTAAATAAATAAATAATGAGATGATAAAAAATCATAAATAATGATATGATCAAATAAATAAATAATCAAACGATTAAATAAATAATCAAATTATTAAATAAATAGATAACGAAATGATCAAATAAATAAAGAAAGAAATTATTAAATGAATAAACAACGAAATGATAAAATAAATAGATAATTAGAGAATCAAATAAGCAATAAGTAAATAAATGACTATATGATTAAATAAACAATTAATAAATAAACAAACAAATGACTAGATAAGATAGATAGATGAATAAAGAAATAGAAAGATAGGTAAACAAAAACAGATAGACAATCTAATCCACAGATAATTAAATCAATACTTAAACAAATAAGATGAAATAAAACAAATTGATAAAACGGGGGCGCACAATTCCTTGATTAATCATATCTGATAAACGCCTCTATTTCAATATCATTTTGCGTTAACGTTTTTTTTCTTTTCTTAAAAGTCACTTCTAATTATACCTAATTTCTGTTACTCGATAACCGCCTTTATTTCACCGCTATTTTGGTTAATTTCTCTCTTTTTTTTGTCTTCTTTTCTTTTCTTAAAAGTCACTTCTAATTATACTTAATTTCCTTCCCACTCTGTCTCCTTCTTTCTTCTCTCCTGCCGGTCCAGAGGCAAAGACCACGTGCCCCTTAATACCCATTCGTGCCCATTAAAACCCACGCGTGCCCAAGACCTTGCCCCTCACACCTGCCCCCATTAGCGCCTCCTTCGGTAGCCACTTTGCCTCCTGCTGTGGGGACTCAAGGATACTTCCGGTGTCTTAAGGAGGTGCCGAGGTGTCCTTCGAGGTAACGGGGGCTATCCTGGGGCTAATATCCTAGGCTGGGTGAGTAGGTTTATCCGTTTATTATCCATTTATCCTTGTTTCCTTGTGGGAGTTGGATGTCGTTCCTGAGTCCCTGGTGTGGTGTGTGTGTGTGTTGTGTGTGTGTGTGTGGGTGTGTGTGTGTGTGTGTGTGTGTGTGTGTGTGTGTGTGTGTGTGTTGTGTGTGTGTGTGTGTGTGTGTTTGTCTGTATGAGTGTGTGTGTATGAGGATCCTTTTTTATATAAACCGAATTTATTGAGATTAAATGCATAGTGAAGGTATGAATGAGAATGAATATCTTTCAGAATGCAAGAGATGTATTTCACAGGATTTTGATTGTATCTTCGTATGGAACATGGTTAAATACATCCCTTGTACTGTCAAGATATTAATTATCGTTCACATGTATTCGACGCCTTTGTTTATTTATTTGTTTACTTATTTCTTATCTATTTTCATTTGTTTATTTGTTAATCTATTTATTTATTTGTTTACTTATTTCTTATTATTTTCATTTGTTTATTTGTTAATTATTATTTATTTGTTTACTTATTTCTTATCTATTTTCATTTGTTTATTTGTTAATTAATTTATTTATTGACTTATTTCTTATTTATTTTCATTTGTTATTTGTTCATTTGTTTATTTGTTAGTTTACTTATTTAGTTGTTTACTTATTTCTCTATTTTATTTATTTATTTATTTGTTTATTTATTTAATTGGTAAAGGATATCATATACGCTTCTTTTATAGGATTATTTTGCATTTTCGTCGTGTGTGTAATAGGAATTGCATGACTTTTTATCAAATGGTATGTTTTTTTTTTTTTTTTTTTTTTTTTTGTTTTCCGCTAGAAGTGCGTTAGCTTTATCCATATTTATCCTTATTATCCTTGTTATCCTTTGGTATATCGACTTCCTCAACGAGAGTCCTGTTATTCGACCAATTCAGGATATCACACATCCTTCGCCTTATTCTCAGGTGTAACGATATCCATTTATATCCTTGAAGAGGGTCGTGGTGTATCGAATTCTAAGTTTCCTGTTATTTAATTGATTCAGGATATCACACTTTTTTCGGGGGGGCAGTGGGGGGGGGGGGGTATTCGCTTGCCTGTGTAGCTCAATCTATTTTTCTTTATCCTTTTATCCTTGTTAGTGCTTGGTAAATATGACGTCTCCAGTCACGAATATTGGATATTCTGGTTATTGGATTGTCTCTCTTTCTCTCTTTTTCTTTCTCTTTCTCCCTCCACCCCTTCTTTCTCTCTATCTCTATCAATCTAACTCACTCTCTCTCTCTCTCTCTTTCTCTTTCTCCTCTCTCCTCCCTTTCTCTCTATTTCTCTCCTCCCCCCCCCCCTCTCTCTCTCTCTCTCTCTCTCTCTCTCTCTCTCTCTCTCTCTCCTCTCTCTCTCTCTCTCTCTCTCTCTCTCTCTCTCTCTCTCTCTCTCTCTCTCTCTCTCTCTCTCTCTCTCTCTCTCTCTCTCTCTCTCTCTCTCTCTCTCTCTCTCTCTCTCTCTCTCTCTCTCTCTCTCTCTCTCTCTCGGGAGTTCCGTTTTTTGTTGATGTAAACAAGTTCGGAATCGGATACCTCTGCATTTTTTCCTAATTTTGGAAGAATCTAGCAAGCTGCCACTTGCCAGCGTGTGCTGAGAGTAACAGTAAGTCTCAGTGGTCAATATAGTGACATTAGTGTGTTTTTGAGTTTTAACTTTTGAGTGAAAATCTGATAAACAATCATACACTCGACTAAAATCCCCCACGTTCAGTGGCCTTCGGGTCCGCGCATGCGCAGTGCGCGGCGCAATGGACTATTCAGGCCCAGGTTCCCTTGCTGATATTGAGGCTGCCCATGCCATGAGTGATGAAGAAGACCGATGTAACGACCATTGGCCCCCCCTTGAGTCTCGCAGTTGTCATGAGTTGGCGCCTGATGTTGCAGGCCCCGACCATAGGCCTAGAACTCCCGCCGCCACCAAGCGCACTATGGAGCATGATTCAGATACCAAGAGCACACCCTCGTCTCCTGCTGCTAAGACATTCAAGCTGGTGAAGCTCTTGCTGATCACAGTGCGCCAGACAACCCTTTACCTCGCCCTTCATCTCAAACTATGCCGTCCATGACTAAACCTGCTTTTCCAGCATTTGCTCCCCGAGATAAATATGTCAAACTTGTCTTCCAAGAGAACCCTAGCAACGACGTTAAAATTCGCTGGCTGTCTGAGGTCACCAGACAGCCAGCTTTCTGCCTTGATCGGGAACTAGCTGAAGTAAAGATGTCTGCTGTTACCTCCCGCTTCGTTTACATTTCAAGACAGCGTGAGGACATGATTGACAAGGTCACAAAAGGAGAGTTTTTATCCCTTTTCCTTTAAGTTCAGGACTCGATTGACAGGCCCCGTAAATTCCCTACTTATCTGATAACTCGCTATCCTGTTGGTGTTGAACCTTCCCTGGCCAAGGAACTGCCAGGAGTGTACACTGTTCGTCGCTTTCATCAAAATGGAACGCCCATCAACCGGCTTGTTGTCACCTGGAGTCTCAGGGAACCGCCTCCGCCTGCCGTCAACTTCACCTTCCTCCCATGTCTCCCTCCTTGTGAGTTGCGCAGGATGAAAGATGAGCAGCCGTGGTGCTTCAAATGCTGGGGTATCGGCCATATATCACGATACTGCTCGTCCTCAGATAAGTGTGCATGGTGCGCTGCTGGCCATGCCACCCGCTCTTGTCCATACCGCACCCCGCCCACACCCACTGCAGCTGTTGCTTCCACTTCTACATCAGACACATCACCTCCACCTGTACCAGACACCTCGCAGTGGAAATGCCCTCGATGTCACATGCCAGGAGTTAATGTCTGGCATGGCTGTGCCAAGCAGTCTCGCATCGCCCTGCCTCAGTATTCCACCCCACCTCAAAATGCTACTCCGCCACCACCCACAGCTCCACCTTACTCTCCTCAGGCTGATTCTGCAGAAGTTGTTGCCCTCCGTAAAGCTGTTGCTTCTCTGGAAGTGCGATGTACAGCACTCACAGCCCGTTTTGATGCCATCGACTCGCGAATTGACAACTTGGTTAGTCAGCAAGCTACCTCTGCTAGTACTCTTGCCAGCCTAGTTGAGTCCCACCAAGTTGTTATCACCTCTGTCACAGCACTCACTGAAAAGCTCGATGCCTTCCCTTGAGAGGCTGGGAGATCTAATGCCATCTTTGGATTCCACTTCTCGTGTGCCAGGAACCCGCACACTGCGGGTGTTAGTTGTATGTCTGTATACTTTTGTCATATTGTGTTTGTGTCTATGTGGCCACTGCATGCCCTGCGAGACACGAATGTTTTGTACCTAACTTTATGCTGTAATTGTTATTAGGCTTCTCGCCTTCGGACGTAATAAAATTATTAAATAATCTCTCTCTCTCGCTCTCGCTCTCTCTCTCTCTTTCTCTTTCTCTTTCTCTTTCTCCTTCTCCTCTCTCTCTCTTTCTCTCCCCCCCCCTCTCTCTCTCTCTCTCTCTCTCTCTCTCTCTCTCTCTCTCTCTCTCTCTCTCTCTCTCTCTCTCTCTCTCTCTCACTGATCTCGAACTTAAGTGCAATATTTGGGGAAAAAAAGGGATCAAAATTGTTTAAGTTTGCGTCTCGACTTCGAAGTCAACCGTCACGTATTTTTCAAGAACATGACAGAATTTTTCAATATATCAGAATTAGTCAAAATTACTAATGAAGATTTTGTACGATCTTGCTTATAATTGCCATAAATCACTTGTATGAAAATAGGCCTAAATATCATTGCATTACGTTAGAAAACAATTCGTTTTATGAGTAACTT
>NW_020872404.1:273263-283263 GCF_003789085.1 Penaeus vannamei
TCTCTCTCTCTCTCTCTCTCTCTCTCTCTCTCTCTCTCTCTCTCGCTCTCTTCTCTCCCTCTCCCTCTCCCCTCTCTCTCTCTCTCTCTCTCTCTCTCTCTCTCTTCTCTCTCTCTCATCTCTCTCTCTCTCTCTTCCTCTCCTCTCTCCCTCTCCTCTCCCTCTCTCCCCCTTCCTCCTCCTCTCCCCTCTCCCTCTCCCCTCTTCTCCCTCCCTCTCCTCTCCCTCCTCTCTCCTCCTACCCCTCGCCTCCCTCACCTCCCTCCCCCTCCCCCTACCACCTGTCACTCTCCCTCTCCCCCTCCCACTCCCCCCCACCACCCACAACCCTCCCCCACCCCCCCCACCCCCTATCCTCCCCCCCCTCCTCCCCCCCCTCCCCTCCCCATCCCAACTCCTCCTCCCCATCAATACCACCTCCTTCCTCTTACCCCCACTCCCTTCCAAACCTTCCCCTCCACCTTTCCCCTACCCACATCCCTCCACTCCTTTTCTTACCATTCCCACTCATTACTATCCAATAATCCCATCTACTTACCACCCACATCCCCCTTCTCACTCTGTTCACCTCACAACGTCTCTCCAACTTCGTTCCTCCTTCTCTTCTCCCCTCCTCCCCTCATCTTCTCAAAAAACTCCATCAAATTTATCAACCTCCCCCCCGCCGCCGCCCACCACCCCCCCCCCCCCACCACCCACCCCCCCCCCCCCCCCCCAGCGAGAGAGCGACGCGCGCGCGCGAGCGGCGCGACGAGCGCGCGACACCTTCCACGGCAGGCCCCACCTTTTCCCCTCTTCTATGGCGTCGCGGGCACCGGCGTCTGGCGCGTGGTGTTCTGCCTTCGTTCCCCCTGCCTGGAGGGCGGCGCGGCGCGGCGGAGGCGGCCTTGAGGCACGGCCGGCCGGCGGGCGGGAGGCGGTCAAAAAAAACAAATAAAAATAAAAAAAAAAAAAAAATAAAAAATAAAACAACAAAATAAAGACAAAAAAAAAAAAAAAATGAAAAAAAAAAAAAAAAAAAATCTAAAAAAAAACAAAACAAAAAAATACATAACAAAACAATAAAAATAAAAATAGGAAAAAAAAAAATAAATATAAACGAACAATAAATACAAAAACAAAATAAAAAAAAATAAATAAAAAAAAACATACCTAAACTTGCAATGCTTGTTTCTGTATTTTCTTAGACTTAAATGATATTGACTGCTAATATATGCTATCTTACTTGGTATCCATTCTAAAGGTAAAATGATATAAATAACAAAAACCTGATAAAATAAAAAAAAAATAAAAAAAAAAGATAAAAATATAAAATAAGAAAAAAAAATTTACAAAATCAAACTGAAATAATATAATGGAGGAGAGGAAAGAGAAAGGAGGGAAGGATCGGGGGAGGAGGAAGAAGGTATTGAGGAAGGAAGAAGTAGAAGGAGAAGAAGGACGGTAGTGAGGAAGGAACAGAGAAAAGGAGGGAGGAATGGAATAGGGAGAGAGGAAGAAAAGAGTAATAATGAGGAAAGGAACAGGAAAGGAGAGAGGGAGAGGAAAGGGGCTGGAGGATAGGAGAGAAGAGAAGGAAGAGAAAGAGGGTGGAGTAAAGATGAGAAGGAAGGAAAGAGGAAAGGAAGCAAGAAAGAAAAGGAGGGATGGGAAACAAAAAAGTAGGAGAAGAGAGAAGGAAGCAAAAAAGATAATATAAGAGGAAGAAGAGAAGGAGAAACAACAAAAAGGGATGGGCGGTTAAGAAAGTGGAGGAAGAGAGGAAGGAAAAGGAGGAATGGGGAATGGAGAGGAAGAGGAAGGAATAGAGGAAGAGGTATTGAGGAAGGAAGGTATAAAAAAGGAGGGAGAGGAGAAGGTGGCAGCCAAACAGGAGGGATAGGGTTAAGGGGGGATGGAGAGGAAGAGGTATCAAAGAGGGAAGGAGAGGAGGTGGAGAAAAGGTAAGGAGAGAGAAGGAGGTATGGAGGAGGGAGAGTGAGGACGGGAGGATAGGGGGTGTAGGGAAAGGAAGAAGGAAGATGGAGGTATTAAAGGAGGAAGGAGGTAGGAGGATGCAGGTGAGGAGGAAGGAGAAGGAGAATTAAGAAGAGGAGGAGATATTAAAGGAGAAGAGGATTAGGAAAATGGAAAAAGAAAGAGAAGGAGGTATAGGAAAGGAGGAAGAATAAAAAGGAAAAAAGAGGAGGATAAAAAGAAGGAAGGAGGATTAAGAGAGTAGAGAGAAGGACGAAAGAGAGGAAGGAGGATGGTACGGAGGAAGGAAGTAGGCAAGGAAAAAAGGAAAAAAAAACGACAGATTGATGATAGCTCAGACGGAAATGGGGGCGGGGGGGGGGGAGGTTAGGGGGTCTGTAGCCAGCCAGAAAATTACAGACGAACATCTATTAATTTAATACCCCGTGGACGGTGCACATGTACGTATTACGTACACATTACATCATTTGGAGAGTACACTGGTGTGTGTGCCTTCGTGGGTCTGACGTCCTGGGTGATGACAGAGGAGAGGGTCTCTCTCTCTCTCTCTCTCTCTCTCTCTCTCTCTCTCTCCTCTCTCTCTCTCTCTCTCTCTCTCTCTCCTCCTCTCTCTCTCTCTCTCTCTCTCTCTCTATCTCTTGGTTTGATGCCAGAAAGAGGATCTTCCTCTCTCTCTCTCTCTTCTCTCTCTCTCTCTCTCTCTCTCTCTCTCTCTCTCTCTCTCTCTCTCTCTCTCTCTCTCTCTCTCTCTCTCTCTCTCTCTCTCTCTCTCTCTCTCTCTAAGTCAAATCGAGGTTATCTTCATGTACCCTCCTTCGCGCACCGTAGTAGTACTGGAGGTGTGTTTGTACCAGGCGTGATAAGTGTAGATATTCGGGCATTCTATTAATAGCGAAGGGGAGGAGAGAGGAGGAAGAGGAGGAGGAGGAGGAGAGGAGGAGTGGTGGAGGTGGAGGATGGGGGGAATAGGGGGAAGAGGGGGAGGAGGAGGGAGGAGGAGAGGATGGGAGGTGGAGAGGAGGAGGGAAGGAGGTGGATGGAGGAAGGGGGAAGAGGAGGGGGAAGGGGAGGTGGAGGTGGAGGAGGAGGAGGGGGGATGAGGTGGAGACGAGGAGGAGGAAGGGGAGACGAGGGTAAAGGAGGAGAAGTGAAGATGAGAAGAGGAAGAAAATATATAGCGGGGACGAAGGAGGAGGAAAGAGAGACGAGGAGAATGGAGGGGAAGTGCAGAAGATGAGGAGAGGAAGAGGAAGATAATGATGTAAAACAGGGAAGAAGGAGGAGAGGAGGAAGTGGGGACGAAAAGAAAAAAGAAAGAAGTTTAGATTATTGAATAGGAATCTAAAATGTTATTGGAAAAGAAAAGATAATATAAACATTAAGTTTTATTAGTAAAATCATAGAGAATTTGTATCAAAATGTAAAAAAAATAATAATAATAATAATAATACACGGCCAGAAGAATAAAGTAACATTTAAAGAATATACCAATGTAATGCAAAGATATTTTATATACCTATTTTTAACAAGAAAAACAGTTTTATTTTCTCTTGACAAAAAAATGCCGAACCCCTGGCGGGACTCGAACCCGCAATCCTTGGCTTAGGAGGCCAATGCCTTATCCATTGGGCCACAGGGGCATGTTCGATGATATATGGAGCAAAGAAATAGATAAAAAGAAAAATAGTTAGATTCGTGAGATGTTGATGTTATGCATCTGCAAATATATGCACACACATATTATACATACATATTGTGTGTATATAATATATATATATATATATATTATATATATATATATATATATATATATATATATATAATATATATATATATATATCTATATATATATATATATATATATATATATATATATATATATATATATATATATATATATGTATATATATAATTATATATATATATATATATATAGTATATATATGTATATGTAATATATATATATATATAATATAATATATATATTATATATATATATATGTATGTATGTATGCCTTATATATATGTATATGTATATATGTTTGTGTGTGTATGTATGTATATTATTTGGCAACGAAACGTTCACGTATCTTCGCAACACAGAATTATCAGTACAGTTAAAAGGAAAGTCAAAGACACAAAAAGAAACAACATGCAAAACGAAATCAGTGCAACAGACACAGCCACGATTGCCAAGTTGCAAATCCATCCCGACCTCAGCAGTTTTGAGACACACTTGAGGAGCACGAGCAGTTCCCTCACGCCCTGTTGTGCGGTGCGGCGGTTGCAACATATGTATGCAACATATTCCATACATTGTTGGTCTAGCAATCTTGCTGACCTGCGTTCAATCCCGCGCGCTGCCAGTGGATGGCAACCCCGGTCATTTCTTGCACACAGGGGGGGGGGGGGGGGGGATTTAGAAGCAAAATAAAATACAGGCAGTACGTCATAGCAAAGAATATCCGTTGTAACAAATGGAATTAAAACGAAATCTGCGCTAGATTAGATTGTATTGAGGACTGCGTCTACCATAGTTTATTTAAGAAGGAGAAAGAGATTTGTATCATTTATATGTTGGTAGATTGGTA
Source organism: Penaeus vannamei (assembly GCF_003789085.1). Taxonomy (NCBI): domain Eukaryota; kingdom Metazoa; phylum Arthropoda; class Malacostraca; order Decapoda; family Penaeidae; genus Penaeus; species Penaeus vannamei. The sequence continues at coordinate 277,832 of NW_020872404.1, forward strand.
GATAGGTCGCTAGGTAGATGGAGAATGGTAGATATAGATAGGTAGATAGAGACAGATTGATATAGATAAATACAGATCGATATAGAGACCCCCCCCCAAAAAAAAAAAAAAAAAAAAAAATAATAATTAATAAATAAATAATAAATAAATATAAAAATAAATAAATAATAAAGAAAAAAAATAAATAAATAAAAAAAACAAAGCAAGATGGCGGATCCACACAGCGCAAGCCCCACGCATCCATCTCGCTCTGCCGTTTATCCGTCTTGTCTCCCGGATTCGATGACACGCCATCAACGTCAGCGAGACAAATCCACTCTGTTCGCCGCGCCTGCTGTTGCGCCCTCAGCAAAAGGGGGGGGGGAGAGGAGGAGGGAGGGAGGGTGAGAGGGAGAGGAGGGGGAGGGGAGGGCGGGGAAGGGAGTGGAGGGAGAGAGGAGATGGAGGAGAGGAGAGGGAGAGGAGAGGAGGAGAGGAAGAGTAGGAGGAGAGGGAGAGGAGGGGGAGGGAGGGGGGGAGGGGAGGGAGTCCGTCCGTGGCATCCGAGATCTGATAGTGACCGGGATCCTCTTATAGAATGCCCGGATGTTCCTTACATATGCTCGGATCCCTTTGAAAAATGCGCAGGTCCGCTTGCAAATGCCTGAATACTTATATAAGTGACCTAGATCCCCTTATAAGGACCTGGATAAATGCCCAATTCCCCTTATAAATGCTCGGATCGCGTTCAAAAATGCACATGTCCACTTGTAAATGCCTGAATGCTTTTATGTGCCCTAGATCCCCTTTATAAATGCCTGGAATCCCCTTATACATACCCGAACCCCTTTATAAATACCCGAATCTCCTTATACATACCCAGTTCCCCTTAACATGCCCGGATCCCGTTGAAAATGCACAGATCCCTTATAAATGGCCGGATCCCCTTATACATGCCCGAATCCCCTTATAAAGACCCAGATCCCCTTATAAATACCCTGATCCCCTTATAGATGCCATAATGCCCGTCCCTTCTGCTCCGGGTATGTAATGATCTTCACTCGGGGCATCGGCGCTGAAAACATCTCCAGACGTCTTCTATAAAAAGGGTATAATTAGTGATGCAAGGGTATCGGGGAGGGGGTGAAAGGGAAGGGGAAGGGGGAAGGGGGAGGGAGGGAAGGGACAGGGGGAGAGGGGGGGGGGAAGGAGGATAGGGAGGAGGTGGGGAGGGGAGGGGGAGGGAGGAAAAGGGGGAGGGAGGAAGGGGGGAAGGAGGAGGGGAAGGGGGAGGAGGAAGGGATGAAAGGGAAGGGGGAGGAGGTTGGATAGGCAAGGGGTGGGGAGGTGAGCGAGGGAGGAAAAGGGTGAGTGAGGAAGGGGCAGGGAGAAGGGGAGAGAGGGAAGGGGGCAGGGAAATGGGGTGAGGAGAAAGAGAAGAGAGGAAAGTGGAAGAGGAATGAAGTGAGTGAGGGAATGGGAGTGAAGTGAAGGGAATATAGTGAGGAAAGGGAGCGAGGAAAGTGAAGTGAGGAAAGGGGAATGAGAGGAGTGGAGTGAGAGGAATAAAGTGAGGAAGAGAGAACTGAGGGGAATGAAGTGAGGAAAAGAGGATTGAGGGGAATGAAGTGAGGAAAAGGAAAAACGAAGTGAACGGAGTGAGGGGAGTGGAAAATAATTTAAACGCAAAAGAACGAGGAGACGAAGAGAAAATATGGAAGGAAGCGGCGTTGAGGAGAACTACGACGAAGCAGATGATGAAAATACAAGAAAAAAAGGGGAGAAGGAAAAGAGGTTTAAGGAAGAGAAGATAAAACAGACGAACACCGAAAAGAGGGAAGAGGCGAGGGCTGATAAAATAAAAAAAGGAGTTAGGAAAACTTGTGTCTCCCTCCCCCCTCCGTCCCCCTCTCACCCCCCCCCACCCACCCTCTCTATGACTCGTACCGGAAGTTTACATGATAGTCGAAGATAGCAGATACATACGGTCGAGATTTGCTTAACACTTTGTCAGCATCATCGGTAGCATTATTTTACCCCCACCCCACCCCCCACCCCAACCCCTTCTCCGACATCAACCCTTATCCTCTGTCTCTCTCCCCCCCCCTTCTCACCTCCTCCCTCCCCCCCCCTTCACGTTTCTACTCCTCCCCTTCCCCCTATTTCGCCTCTCCCCACCCTCTCCTTCTTCATCCCCCATCCTCGCCCCTCCCCCTTTTTCCTCCCCCTCTTTCCTTCTCTTTTGGCCCTCCCCCACCCCCTCCTCCTTTTAGTCTCCCCTACCTCCTCCCCTTCCCCCATGTTCGTCCTTCCCTCTCCCTTCTCCCCTTCTAGCCTCCTCCTCCTCCGTCCTCCTCCCCTCCTCCTCCTCCTCCTCCTCCTCCCCATACACGCCCTTCCCCCCTCCCCGTCTCATCTCGTCCCTCACCCCACCCCCTCCCCCTTCCCTCCCCTCCCCTCGCCGCACGGTAGCGTAGGCGGGGACATGGTCGAAATAGGGGGGGGGGGGTAGGGGGGAGAGGGGGATTGGGGGAGGGGGGAGAGGAGAGAGTGTAAAGGACGCTACGGGGAGGGGGGGGGGGATAAGGAGTTTAAGGGGATAGATAAGGGATAGAGTGATGGGAGGGAGAGAGGAGGGGTGGTGATAGCGAAAGAGTGAAGGAGAGTGAAGGAGGAGGGAGCAGGAAAGAGGGGAGAGGGGAGGAGGGGGGTGATGCAGATAGAGTGAGGAGGAGAAGGAGAGGGAGATGAGAGAGGGGGGTGATAGCACATAGAGTAGAGGAGAGGGGAGAGGGGGAAAGGGATAGAGGAGGGTAAGGAGAGAGAGGGGAGCATAGAGTGATAGAGTGGGGGGAGAGGGGGAGAGGGGGGCGACGACGCCGCGCCGCGCCCGTTAGACGTCTAGGATCTAGGATTACGCGTCGCCTTCCGCCCTTCCTGCTGCAGCGAGCCCCGAAGGCGATCCTGCAAGAAGACGGGTCCTGGGAGCATCAGGGGGCGGGTGGGGGGGGGCTATCTCGCTGAAACGGATGCTCGCGTTGCCCCTCTCTCCTCTTCTCCCTCCTCCCCCGCCTTCTTCTTCTTCTTCTTTATCCCCTTTCCTCACCTCCTGTCCCTTTGCTCTTTTCTCTAACTCCTTTCCCTGACTCTGTTGCCTTTCTCCTCTTCCTCCCCCCCCTCCTTCTTCTTCTTCTTCCTCTTCCCCTTAACCCTTTCCTTACCTCCTTTCCCTTTCCCTAACTCTTTCTCCTAATGCATTTTTTCTATCTCTTTCCCCTAACTCCTTTTCCTAAGTCCTTTCCCTAATTCTCTTCCTTAAATCTTTCCCCTAATTCGTTCTCCTACTCTCTTTTCCCCCCACCCCTTTTTCTTCTCATCCCTTTCCTTTTTTCCCTTGTCCTCCTCTCCTCTCCCCTCTCCTCCCCTCCCTATCCTATTCTCTTTCTCTCTCTCTTTCTACGCCACAGGAGGGAAGAGACGGAGGTGGGGGGGGGTATGGAGGATGGGGGAGGGGGGGGTATGAGGAGGCTATCCTGGAAGGGTATTATATCCTACGAACAATATCCAGGTGACTTACCCTGAAAGATGATACACCTCTTCAGCACTATCGATGCTCTCCTCCCCTCCTCCTTCCCTCCCTCCCTCCCTTCCTCCTTTCCTCCCACCCTCCCCCTCCCACGGATCATTTTCCCCCTCCCTCCTTCCTACCCACCCTCCTTCCTTCCTCCCTCCTCCTTTCCTCACACCCTTTTCCCCTCCCTCTTTCCCCCTCCCCTCCCTCCTCCTTCCCTCCCTCCTCCTCCTCCTCTTCCCTCTCTCCCTCCTTCCCACCCTCCCTTCCCTCCTCCTTCCTCCTCCCTCCCTCCCTCCCTCGGACCCCTGGCCACTACCCCCTCTTGTCTCAGAAGCCCCAGGAAGGAAGGGAGATACAGGGGGGGGAGGGGGAGGGGGAGGAGAGGATCTCAGATGGAAGGCGATAGACAGAAAGTTAGAGAGACACAGGAGATGGAGCGATAAAGAGGGAGATGGGGGAAATAATGGATTGGTGGATCGGAAGGTGAGGTCGGAAGCGATGCTATCAAAGGCGAGAGAGAAAACAAGCGCGCACTTACACACGCACGCATGCACACACACACACACACACACACACACACACACACACACACACACACACACACACACACACACACACACACACACACACACACACACACACACACACACACACACACACACACACACACATACGCATCGCACGCACGCACGCATTACACACACACACTCACTCACACAACCTGAATCTTGAGAGGTGCAGCAACCAATTTAAATTTCAGGTAGCAATAATCTTTTTTTTTTCTTTCTATTAAAAAAACATGGCGTGGGTGAGGGTTTTGTTAAGAAATATTTACCTGGTTTATTGCAAAAGGAAAAAGCTTGTTTGTTGAAGCATCCGGGACGTTAATACTCTTTTTCGGAAACTCAAAATTCCGTATAACTTGAAGCTAATGCAGGATCCGATTCTTAAAAAATCTTCTTCATTTTTTCTTCTTCTTCTTTTCTTCTTCTTCTTCTTCTTCTTCTTCTTCTTCTTCTTCTTCTTTTCTTCTTCTTCTCCTCTCTCCTCCTCCTCCTCCTCCTCCTCCCCTCCCCCTCCCCCTCCTCCCCCTCCCTCTCCACCTCCTCCTCCTCCCTTCCTCCTCAAAAAAAAAAAAAAAAAAATCGAGAAAAATAATCTCACGAAAGGTGTTTCCTCTCTCTCTCTTTTTCTTATTCAGAAAGGAAGAAAATATAATAAGGGATTACCAGGGCGACGCTTCCTTAATATTTCTTTTTTGGGAGGAAGAAAAATTGTGTGAAAAAGACCTTGATCCTTCCTTAAGAAAGCTTTAAGAAACCTCACCTCCTTCGCTCTCCTAGAGGGAGGGGAGGGGGGAGGACGGGGTGAGGAGGGAGGAGGGGGGGAGGGAGGAAGGAGGAGAGGGGGAGAGGAGGAAGGGAGAGGTGGAGGACGGGGTGAGGGAGAGGAAGGAGGGGGGAGAGGAAGGAAAAAGAAGGAGGGTTGGAGGAGAGAGAGAGGGGGGGGAAGAAGGAGAGGAATAGAGAGAGATAGAGAGAGAGAGAGAGAGAGAGAGAGAGAGAGAGAGAGAGAGAAGAGAGAGAGAGAGAGAGAGAGAGAGAGAGAGGAGAGGAGAAGAGAGAAGAGAGAGAGAGAGAGAGAGGGGAGGAGGAGGAGGGAAGAAGGAGAGAGAGAGAGGGTGTGAGAAGTGAAAGACAGGTAGGATAAGAAAAGAATCAAGAGAGAGGGATCGAGGTATCCTCACAGAAAAGAAAGAGACACAGACACACGAGAAGTAGAAGAAGGAAAAGGAGAAGGGACATAGAGGGAGGGGAGGGGGGGAGGAGGAAGGTAGACAGATTAGACCCAGGATTATGTAGGTAAATCTGGCCTCCGA
>NW_020872404.1:290763-293263 GCF_003789085.1 Penaeus vannamei
GATTGAGTAGTATAATAGTATAGTTATATGATAGGTAGTAGAAGCCGCGTGTGTGTGTGTTGAATTGATGTGTAGTTGTGTGTGTGTGTGTGTAGGCCGGTGTAGGTATGTATTGGTCATTATATATTATATAATATTGATATAACTATTATTAACTTACATTATCTGATGGGTCGTGAGTGAGCGCTCGCGCTAATTTATATTTATGCATTGACTTATTATGTGGTAATTGTATGCGAGGTGATATATATGTTCCAAGTATATATTAAGTTAGAAGTGATGGTTGGTACGTCAGGTATTATTTATATGAGTAGTACTGTAGGTGTTTCATTATATGTACAGGGTATATATGATTATCTTATGATAGTACTGACTTGGAGTTAGTGTATATAGTAGTGTTTCTTTATGTTTATGTGATAATGAGTTTTTATGTATTATTTTATATATCTTGCTGGATCTATTATTATTAAGTACATTGATATTTATGTGTCGGTTAATAGGTTGTTCTTAATACTAAGTATTTAGTAGTATACTGTGTTACTTTTTACCTATATAGTATATTTTTATCTAGTTATTTGGCTTTTAACTATTATCTAATTGCCTATATATATTTGTAGCTGTTGTATTATAGTATGTGTGTTTATTGTAATATCTTGTATTGATTTGACATAGTGGTAGTATTATACATGTAAGTCATTAGTTGTTGTAAGTAGGCGTCAGGTGGGGGTGATATTATATAGCGTATTGACCTTTATTGTAGTATATATTTAGTTTTATATAGTTGCTTATTATTTGTTTTAGTTATGAGTCTTGGTATGTTGATTTAATTATTATGTGTATTTTATGTGTGTCATTATGTATGTTATTGAGGGTACTTTATTGTCGTTGTGGTGTGTGTGTGTGTGTGGTGATGTGTGTGTGTGTGTGTGTGGTGTGGGTGTGTCTGTGTGTGTATATATATTATGGAGGTATTTATATATCCATTATATGTGGATGAGCTTAGCTATATTGATTCGCGGTTATTTCTGTTATGTATGTATGATCTAGGTTAGTTCATATATATTGATTTGTGAGTGTGGGTAGCTAGTGTATGTTATGTATTTACTATAATTATATATATTATAATTAATATAGTATATAATATAATTAGCTATAATTTATGTGTGTGTGTGTGTATGTGTGCGTGTGTGTGTGTGTGGTGTGAATGTGTGTCTGTTTATGTCCTGGTGTGTGAGCTGTGTTGTGGGGTGTGCATGTGGTGTATGTTGGTGTGTTGTTTGTGTGTGTGTGTGTCGTCTGGGCGCGGTGGTGTGGGAGTGTGTTTGTACCGTGACTTGGTTTGTTGTGTGTTTGTGTGTGTGTAATGTGTGTGTGTGTTGGTGTGTGGTGTTTGTTGGTGTGTAGTTTGTTGTGTGTTGTTTGTTTGTTTTTAATATTGTGTTTTAATTCATCTGTTTGACCTATTAAAGATCGCTTAAATTTCACATTTCAATTTAGTGCACTGTATATATTCATAACATAATTAAATATAAATATATACCTTTATAATTTCGGCCGTCTTATATTTTGGGATAATTATATATCTTTAGTCTACTATATATATAATATATAAATCACTATTAGTATATTATAGCCGGTATTGATTTATGGTAGTAGGCTTATCTTCTTGTTTATTGTTGATATACCGGCAGTTTTTGTTATTATCTGTGTGTCTAATATATATTTATAGTATTCTTATATAGTTGTGGGTTTCATGTATTAGTTGATATTTACACATTCACTACACACTCACACACACTTTAATATATAGCTCGTTATATTCTATTGTTTTCATTCTATATATACATTAAATTATACGGTTATTATTGTTTATTATTTTTTTTTTTATATAGGTATTATTTGTATGTATATGTGAGTATTATTATGGTTATGTTATTTGGTTAGGGTGATTTTGTTTGGGCTTGCATTATATAATAATTATGAGTGATATTATACATATGAGTATTATTACTATTTATTATTATTATTATTCATTTTAGTATATATCATATGTTATACTAGTACGCTTATTTATCTTGATATACTATATACATGTTGCATATATTAGGTATCTATCATATATTTTTGTATATGTATCATGTTTATGAATATAATATATTATATATAGAGGTGAGCGAATCCTAGAATATAATTTACTAGGGTATATTCGGTCTCGGTTAGTATATATGAGTTTTTTACCATGATCATAAGTACTTGCTGTGTGTGGTATATATTTATATATACATGTAATATTTAGTGTTATTATTTAGGTATATAGGTTGGGTGATGTGAGTGATTAAGTGTTGATTCGATATTGAAATTATACGTTATTTTATTTATCTTATTCTATACAGGTACATATATATAATATATATATTATGGGTAGTATATGTTGAGTGATTATTTTATTACTATGTTGTACTAGCTCAGACTACACACAGCTACGCACAGCGAAAGGCGT
>NW_020872404.1:310841-323341 GCF_003789085.1 Penaeus vannamei
GAGAAAGAGAAGCAAGAGAGAGGACATGCAGAGCAGAGACGAGAGAGAGAGAGAGAGAGAGAGAAAGATGGAGAGAGAGAGATGGGACAGATTTCGGTCGAAATTAGTATTAGACGAGCTCAGATTTCACTGATAGGAGTAAACATCATGGCATCTCGCTTCACGAGATTTGCTAGTGGAATGTTTCATGTCGAAGGATGGCGGAGCCCAACATAAGCCAAAGACGGCCAGATGCTTAAACGTACTCCTAGTATCGGATTGTCGGATGCTTCAAGGATAACTGGTGGACCATGCCTTTTGCTGGTAACCATCGAGTAAACCAGGGGCATGGTAGCGCTGCCTCTAGAGCGCTGAGAGATGAGAGGAGAGAGAGATGAGAGGAGAAGAGGGAGGAAAAGAGAGAGAGAGAAGAAGAGAGACGAGAGAGGGAGGGAGGGAGAGAAAGACAGAGAGAGAGAGAAGAGAGAGAAGAGAGAGAAAGAAAGAGGAAGAGAAAGAGAAAGAGGAAAGAAAGAAAGAAAGAGAAAGAGAAAGAGAAAGACTCAGCCACAGAGACAAGCACATACAGACAGTCAGCGAAAGAGAAAGTGATAAAGAGAGAAAGAGAAGAACAAAACAAAAGAGATAAACAGAGAGAGAGAGGGAGGGGCGTGTCCGGGAAGCCCCGCCCTTCGAAATTTCTTAAAGATATCGCATAAAGCTCGCAAGCAATTTCCCTTGAGGAGCCGGTAATTCGAAACAAGACTGCGTTTTTTTTCTCTCTCTCTTTTCTCTTCTTTCTTCTTCTTCTTCTTCTACGTCTTCTTCTTCGTCTTTGTCTATTTTTCCTTTATCTACGTCTTCTTCTTCGTCTTTGTCTATTCTTCTTTTTTGCTTCTTTTCGATTTCTTCTTCTTCTTCTTTCTCTTCGTTCTTCTTCTCTTCTCGCTCTCCTTCTCTTCCTTCTCCTTCTTCTTCTTCTTCTTTCTTCTCTTCTTCTTCTTTCTCTTCTTCTTCTTCTTCTTCTTCGCCTTCTTTCTTCTCTTCTTCTTCTTCTTCTCTTCTTCTTCTTTCTTCTTTCTTCTTCTTCTTTCTTCTTCCTTCTTCTTTTTCTTCTTCTTCTTCTTCCTCGCCTTCGTCTTCGCCTTCATTTTCGTCTTCTTATGTCTTCATGTTCTTATTCCATTCTTTTCTTTTCTTCTTCATCATCTTCGTTTTTTTCAACATTTTATTCTTTTTTCGTCCTTTTCAGAAGATCAAAAACCCACTTTGAAAACCCTCGACATTAAGAGAAGAAAAATCAAAACCAAAACAAAGCAAAATCAACAACAACAACAAAACAAAAAAGAAAGAAAAAGAAAAAAGAAAGAAAAAAGAGGAGAGAAGAAGGAGGAGGAGGAGGAGAGAGGAGAAGAGAAGAAGAAGAAGAAGAAGAGAAGAGAAGAAGAAGAAGAAGAGAAGGAAGAGAAGAGAAGAGAAGGAGAAGAAGAAGAGAAAGGAGGAGAAGAAGAGAAGAAGAAGAAGAAAAAATTGGGACACTTGAGATTAACACGCACCCCCTCCCTTCCCCCCCCCCTCCTTCCCTCCCCGCCCCTCGTGCTTGCTGGAATTAAACCTGTTGTCTATCTCTTCCCTCGTGCATCGCCTGTTATCGCTATTCCTCTTTGTGCAGCTTCTTTTATGTTTTTTTTTTTTTTTTTTTAGCCCTTAACAACACCTACACTCTGGATATCTATTCTAATCTCTTTGTCTCTCTGTTCGTCTCTGTTTCTCTCTTTGTCTCTGTGTCTCTCTCTCTCTCTCTCTCGCTCTCTCTCTCTCTCTCTCTCTCTCTCTCTCTCTCTCTCTCTTTCTCTCTCTCTCTCTCTCACCCTTTAGCCTTAATTCTCACTTTCGCTCTCGTTTTCTCTCTCTTCCTCTCTCTCTCTCTCTCTCTCTCTCTCTCTCTCTCTCTCTCTCTCTCTCTCTCTCTCTCTCTCTCTCTCTCTCTCTCTCTCTCTCTCTCTCTCTCTCTCTCTTTCTCTCTCCTCCCTTTAGCCTTAGCTCTCACTTTCGCTCTCGTTCTCTCTCTCTCTCTCTCTCTCTCTCTCTCTCTCTCTCTCTCTCTCTCTCTCTCTCATATTCTCTTTTCTGGAAGTTTATCGCCTAATTCCCACAAAAGCTCTCCTTATCTCTCGCTCTGCTCTTTCCCTCTCCTTCCTCCCTTCTACATCTCCATCCTCTTTGCCCCTCTCTCTTTCCCCTTATCCCCTCTCTTCCATTGCCTCTCCATTCTCTCTCTCTCTCTCTCCCCTTCACTCACCTCCATCACCTGGCCACCTCCCCCTCCTTCCCCCTCTCCCCTCCCTCTCCTCCTCTCCCCCTCCCTTTCATCCTCTTCCCCTACCCCCCTCTCCCTCCCCCTTCATTAGCGACTGGCGGCTCTCACACGCCAGGCAATTAAGCATCTAATTAATAGGGCGGGCAATACCCCCCTCCCCCCCCCCTGGAGATGAGGTTTATGAGAGGGCGTGGTCTATCTTTTTTTTTTTTTTTTTAATCTATTGTGGGCGTAGATAAATGTGGGCGGGGATAGGAGTGGGTTATATGGACGGGCCATGGAAGTACATAGGGTTGTGGGCGGATCTATTCGTTTCGGGCGTGGGTTAGTGTGCAGCCGAGGGTGTGTTTTATAGAGGTGGGCGTGTGGACAGCTGTGTGTATGCATACGAATGGGCGTATATATCGGGGATGGAAGGAAGAGCAGCATCTAGACGAAGGAGAGCGCGGGCGTGTGTGGGCGTGAATACAGACATAGTCCTTGGTGAGACACGAGTTTGGGTATTTCAGCCATAACTGAAAAAAATAATAATGGCTGAATTATGTCGAAATAAATAAGTAACTAAATAAGTAACTGGTAACTGATACCATATCATTAAAATACTACTATAACTATTACTACCGATGATGATGAATGATGATGATGGTGATGGTGATGATTGTGATGATGATGATGATGATGAGGAGGAGGAGTATGAATGATGATGGTGATGGTAATGATGATTATGATGTATGATGATGATGATGGTGATGATGACGATGAAAATGTTGACAATGACGATGACGACGATGATAGATGAAGAGATACTCAAAACAAACAGATTCACAAAATAAACAAACGATTCAAAAACTTTCAAAACACCACAACATCCCAGAACGAACGCTCCCTTCCCCGTCAAAAGCCCCCTACCCCCCCCCCCCCCCCTCACCTCAACCCCCCCCAAAAAAAAAAAAAAATCCCAAGAAAACATCCCTCACCGTCTTGCAAACCAATATCGGATATCTAATAAGCAATCCATCGGTTCCTGAATTAATGAATACAGATGCAGCTGCAATAATGTGGAAGATGGATCGACGGCGCTGCGATGTCTATTGGAAAAGGAGGGACAGTTATTCGCCGACATCAGAGCCGCTGGGAAGCTGGCGGCCGCTTCAGTCGTCAAGCGGCGGAGTGGAGACCGCTTCAGGAGAGTGATGTCGGGAGGAAAGCGCAGTTGAGATGAAAATATATCTGTGCTTTAGTTTATGTAGTTTTATATATATATATATATATATATATATATATATATATATATATATATATTATATATATATTTGTGTGTGTGTGTGTGTGTGTGTGTGTGTGTGTGTGTGTGTGTGTGTGTGTGTGTGTGTTGTGTGTGCGTGCGTGTGTGTGTGTATGTTTGCCTGTGTGTATGTTTGTGTGTGTGAATATATATATATATATATATATATATATATATATATATATATATATATATATATATATATATATAATATATATATATATATATATATATATAGGTATATATATATATATATATATATATATATGTATATACAAATATACCTACATATACCACACAGATATGCACGACAATAATCAGTCAACAGAAGCCCAGCTCAAATCCCCAGCCCCGTGCCCCGAGCCGTACCGCCCGCACGCCGCCCGCAGGACCGGCAAAACGGGCGGCAAATCTGACGACTCATTAACGCGCACGAGACCCCGAGACACCGCCGGCACATAAGGTCGACGAAACCACACCAATCGCCCGGGAACATCGACCCTAACGACAAGACGACGCTGGGAGGCATCGCTAGTGGGCTTATTAGGGGGAAGACAGTGCCGCGCCCGCTCGGAGACAAGACTTCACTTAGTGTTGTCATATAAGAGCAAATTAACAAGGCGAGGTGGGGCATGGCTGTACCTGGCAACTGTTATCGCGTGCTGTGGGCGGCGGTGGGCGGCGCTGGCTCACAGACACAAAAGCGCCGATTCAAAAGCCGATAAAAAAGAGAGATAAATAAAAGAAATTAAGGCAGAGAGCGTCGAAAACATACACGTAAAATAAAGCCATTTTGATTGCCGAGAGATAGGACATATGGCTGGCGATAACCCAAAAAAGAAAAAAAAGAAAAAAGAAAGAGAAAAAAAAGAAAAAAGAAAGAAAACAAAAAAGAAAAAGAAAAAGAAAGAAAAAAAGAAAAAGAACAGAAGAGAGAAAAATGTATACATAATGATGATAATAATATTGAACTTCTCAATAACATGATAGGCATGATTATAGTGCGTTGGAACTACTTACGGAAAATTTAGTTCCCAAAGTTGCTGTCGGGCTCTTACTTGGGAATTCCCCTGTCATTTCATTTATTTCTTTAGCCTTCGCCTTTTCTCTATGCATTTATTTTTCTGTTTTACTGATGTTATATATATATATATATATATATATATATATATATATATATATATATATATATATATATATATAATATATATATATATATATATATATATTATATATATATATATATATATATATATATATATAATATATATATATATATATATATATATATATATATATATATATATACATATAATATATATATACACACATATATTCATCTGTGTATCTCCACTACCTATTTATATATACGCCAATATATCTCTTAACATACCTAGTATGTGTGTGCCTGTCTACCTGTCTATCCTCCCCCCCTACCCCCCCCCATCAATTTGGTCGCAGCTCCAGGAAAATTAATGAATAAGACCCCCCCCCCCCCCGTGGCATCTCATCCCAGATATCCATCCAAATGCGGATAGCTTTGTGAGGTTAAAGGGATTATTCATCAAAAAAGCTTTCGTGGAACCACCAAAAGCAGAAGGAGAAATACAGAGAAAGAACGAGAGAGAGGGGAGGGGAGGGAGGAGAGAGGGAGAGAGGGGGAGAGAGAGGGAAGAGGGAGGAGGGAGGGAGGGAGAGCGTGAGAGAGGGAGGGAGGGAGGGAGGGAGACAGAGACAGAGACAGACAGACAGAGAGAGAGAGAGAGAGAGAGAGAGAGAGAGAGAGAGAGAGAGAGAGAGAGAGAGAGAGAGAGAGAGTGGGAGATAGATAGATAGATAGAAAGAAAGAGAGAAAGAGAGAGAAGGTAAGGAGAGAGAAAAAATATTGGGTTTCTTAACTGGAGCAAAATTCCTTTCACGCCTTTGTGGTGTTTCAGAAAATTGATATGATTTCTTAAGGATAATTTTCTCTTCTTGTCTTAACCTCTCTCAGTTCATCTTTTTAATTCATTGGTTTGATTTTTTTTCTTAATTTTCTCTTCCTTACATAGAACTGGTACATTATTTTTTCATTATATTTTTCTGTCCTTCCAGTTACCTTTTTACCTTTTTTCAGCTTCTGTCTATTTTAATACTTTCTTTTCCGGACATAGAGTTTTTTTTATCATTTCTTTTTTATTGTTATTTTCCTTTCCTCTCGTTTTGCAATTCCCTCTTTTTTCCACGATTTTCTTTTCATCTCACACTTTCCATTTTGTTACAACAGTCACCACATTTTTACACCATTTTCTCTTCCGCAAATTCAATTCTCTCTGCAGTTTCTTTTTTATGTCTATTTTCTTTTTTCTTTTCAACATTCTTCCTCTTTCAATCCCTCTCTGTACTACTCTTTCTTTCTTCATTATCTTTTCCTTTTTTCTTTCTTCACTATTTTTGAATAAATATTTGCCATTTCCTTTTTACTCATCGCTAGATCTGGTCTCTCATTTCTCCCTCTCTTCCTATCTCTCTCCACCATTTTCCTTCTTTCCACCATTCCTCCTCTCTTCATCATTCCTCTCTCTTTATCATTCTCCCTCTCTTCATTTCTCCTCTCTCATCTATCATTCTTTTCTCCTCTCTTCATCATTTTCTCTCTTTATCATTCTCCCTTCTCCTTCTCTTCATCTTTTTTTCTTCTCATCATTTTCTTCTCTTTATCATTCTCCCTCTCTTCTCCTTCTCTTCATCATTCTCCCTCCCTTCAGCATTTTCCTTCTCCTTCTCTTCACCATTTCCCTCTCCAATATTCTTTCCCTCTCCACCATTCTTTCTTCTCTTTATTTCTCTCTCCACCATTCCTTCTTCTCTTCAGTTCTCTCTCCACCATTCCTTCTTATTTACTCCATTCATCCTCTCCTTCTTTACTCCATTAACCCTCTTAAACCCTCTCCTTCTTTACTCCATTCACTCCATTCACCCTCTCCTTCTTTACTCCATTCACCTCCTCCTTCTTTACTCCATTCACCCTCTCCTTCTTTACTCCATTCACCCTCTTCTTCTTTACTCCATTCACCTCCTCCTTCTTTACTCCATTAACCCTCTCCTTCTTTACTCCATTAACCCTCTCCTTCTTTACATTACCCTCTCCTTCTTTATTCACCCTCTCCTTCTTTACTCCATTTCTTCTTCTTTACTCCATTCACCCTCTCCTCCTTTTTTCTCCCTGTTCGCCTTTCCTGAGCGCATTGATCCCTCACTGCCAAATCACCTCATTTGTGACGCATTAATTAACATGAAGTCCCTAGCCCGATCACTTCAGTCTAGACCGTATCATGCCTTTGATTTTTTAATGTTTTTTTTTTCTATGCCTGGTTTGTATTATTTGGTCTGGAAGTGGTCTCTGTCTGTGGGTTTCCTTCTTGTTCTTTGGCTCTTTCTTTGTCTCTGTGTGTGTCTCTCTCTCTCTCTCCTTACCTTCGTCTCTTCCTCTTTTTCTTCCTCTTTCTCTGTTTGTCTGTCTGTATGTCTCTGTCTCTGTCTCTCTCTTTCTCCCTCCCCTCCTCTCTCTCTCTCTCTCTCTCTCTCTCTCTCTCTCTCTCTTCTCCTCTCTCTCCTTCTCTCTCTCTCTCTATCTATCTCTCTCTCTCTTTCTCCCCTCTTCCTCCTCCACCCCTCTCTCTCTCCTCTCTTTCTCCTCTCCCCTCCTCCTCCACCCATCTCTCTCTCTCTCTCTCTACTTCCCTCTTTCCATCAGTCTCCCTATCTCTCTCCCTCCATCCCACGCCTTCGCAAAACGCAAATTGTACCTCGACAACAAGCAAGAAGACACACTTTTTTAAGATTTATTCATAAAGGTTAGCCGGTCGGAGCTCGAACGTGGCAAAGAAAATATGTACGATTTTTGGAGAAAAAATGCAAAATCTAGATATGGAAAAGTTGACGAGCTTTTGGATCTGATTTTTTTTTTGCAAACCTTAGAGTAGAATTGGTTAGAATAGTTATATTGATAATAATGATAACGGCAACAGCAATGATAGTGATGATGATCCTAATGAATAATATATTAATACTTAATAATAATGATAATATAATGAAAATGAAATAATTGATAATGATAATGAATAATGAATGAATATGATAATAACAATAACGGTAATGCTGATAATAATGACAACAATAATAATAATAATAGTAATAATAATAATAACAATAAGGATAATAAAAACAAAAATATTATTGATAACGATGATAATAATAATAACAATAATAATAATAATAATAATAATAATAATAATAACAACAAAAACAATCGTAATAATACTGATAATAATCATCATCATTATGATAATTACATAAAGATCACCACCAACATTAACACTACCTATACCTGAGACACACAACCTGTGACCTCCGCCTTATTACCCCCCCCCTCCCCCCTCTCCCGAAACTTAGACAAAAGACGCTCATTTTTACGGACGCAAAACGCCCAAATTCGCTCCAGCTTTATTAAGTCAAGGTTGGCACGAAGGTTTTCATAAAAGGGAATAACAGCTCAAACTTTATTTATTTTTTTTTTTTGATTTATAAATTGCCGTTTATTACTGACGATAACGACGACGATGAATGATGAGATGATAATGATGATAGTAATAATAGTAATAATAATAATAATAATAATAATAATAATAATAATAATAATAATAATAATAATAATAATAATAATAATAATAATAATAATAATAATAACAATAACAATAACAGTAACAACAATAATAAAAAACAGTACTGACCACAATAGCAAAAATCAAATTTAATATCTGATTGAAGCGAATAGGAGGATATATAGACGGAGGAACGGATAGATAAATGAATAACTATGCGAATAAAGAAAGAGGTGAACAAGTAGCTATAACAGAACAATCAATACAACACTTGATAATTGATAACAAAAACAACAACAACTATAATAATGATAATAATGATGATAAATGATGATAATAATGATGATAACAAAAACAGTCGATTATGATCATTACCTTAATAATATCACCATGCAGTCATAAAACAAATAAACAATTATATAGGTAGATCGATTAAAAAAAGATAACAAATAAATTGAAAATAATAATAAATGAAAAGACAAATAAACATTTTAAAACATTCCTCAAGATATGGTTCGCTCGCCACACACGTTACACTCACATCACCGTATAAAGTATACGTGAAATAGAACTATACAATAAACAACGAAGCAATAATAACGCCAACACTAATCAAGGGTCACTCTATATCACCAATAATCCTTGTTTACTATTAATTGGCGATTCAACAGTTCACTTGAATGAAATTCCTTTGTTTTCCTTGTCTGACCATCCGCTTGTTTGGCCTGTTCCTCCTCCTGGAGATGGAATAGGAGGAGGAGAGGAGGAGGAGGAGGAGGAGGAGGAGGAGGAGGGAGGAGGAGGAGGAGGAGGAGAGGAGGAGGAGGAGGAGGAGGGGGGAGGAGGAGGGGGAGAAAAGAGAAGAAGAGATGAGATGATGATGATGATGATGATGATGATGATGATGATGATGTTGATGATGATGATGAAGGAGGAGGAGGAAAAGAAAAAGATGAGGATGATGATGATAATGATGATGAAGGAGTAGGAGGGGGAGGAGAGGAGGAGGAGATGATGGAATATGAGGAAGACCACGAGGAGGAGGAGGAGGAGGAAGAGGAGAGGGAGATGGATGGATACAACCATGGGTGTATGTATGCATGTTGATATCTTTCTGTCTCTGTCCGTCTGTCCGTCCGTCCGTCTGTCTGTCTGTCTGTCAATAGACATAAATTTTCTTAAAGACCTTTCCTAATAATACATTTTCAAATCATTTCCCTAAATTACTGAAGACAATACATATCCAGAAAACATAATAATGAAAACGTAATTTTCCAAAGGTCTTTAACCTAACCATTCATTCATTCTTTCTCTGTGACAACTTGAAAAGAAAAATTAATATCGTACGCAGATTTCATTAATATTTAAGCCTTCAGATCCCAGCTTAATCACTCTAAATAATCAATGTTTATACAAGTTATACCTGCGTTTAATCCCAGTTAAAAACTCTTAGAATCCATAAAGAGAATTGTAAATTTTTGGTGATAGATCTTTATTTATTTATTTATTTTTCTTTAGTGATCTCGGCATAAAGATGACATTTCGGTTAAATCTGAAATATGTGGCTTTGTTTATTCATACATATACTTTTTCTTGTGGGTTTATGAGAGCGCCATACTTTTTTTAATCTACTAGTTTGTTTTGTTAATTTGATATGTAACTGCAAGTGTTGCTGCTTTTAAACACACATACACACACATACACATACACGCACACACACGCGCACGCAGACACAGACACATATACGCACACGCATTCACACATACGTATACACACGCACACACACACACATACACATATAATCTATCTATCTTTCTATTAGCTGCTCGTTTGTCTTTCAGTCTTCCTAATTATCTATCTATCTGAATGCTTGTCTGTCTATCAATGTCTAACTATACATTTATCTACATATCTACCTACCTACCTACCTACCTACCTCTACCTACCTACCTACACCTACTACCTACCTACCCACCTATCTACTACCTACCTACTACCACCTACCCAACCTACCTACCTACCCACCTATCTACCTACCTACCTACCCACCTACTACCTACCCCTACATACCTACTCACCTATCTACCTACCTACTTACCCACCTACCTACCTACCTACCTTCCTACCCACCTACCTACCAACCTACCCCCCCACCTACCTACCTACCTACCAACCTACCCACTTACCTAACCTAACCACCCACCCACCCACCCAACCATCCATCCATCCACCCGCCTACCTACTTACCTAACCTCCGACCCTCCCTTACGCAACCGCTCCCTAAAATAGTTATTGTAAATATTTAATCTTCCTCCTCGCGATAAGGCTCATTAAATAATCTATTCCACATCTTCATTCAACCTTCGTGTAATACAGTCGGTTAACTTTAAATATTACAAAGGTAAACCGAAAAAAAAATATATATTCTATAAATTTCTTGGCGCGTTATGGTAATTTGATATCAGAATTTTGTATTTAAAAGCAATTTCATAATTTAATCAACTGTAATGTCATTATGAATCATGGAATTTCAGTCTAACATTTCTCTCATGGAGAAAGAAAATATATTATTGTGACATTGTTTTCTGATAATTTCTGCAAGGGAGAGAGAGAGAGAGAGAGAGAGAGAGAGAGAGAGAGAGAGAGAGAGAGAGAGAGAGAGAGAGAGAGAGAGAGAGAGAGAGAGAGAGAGAGAGAGAGAGAGAGAGAGAAGAGAGAGCAGACAGAAATAGAGAAAGAGAAGACAGACAGACAGACAGAGAGAGGCAGAGAGACAGACAGACAGACAGACAGACAGAGGCAGAGAGACAGAAATAGAGAATGACAGACAGACAGACAGACAGAGAGAGAGAGGCAGATTAACAAAGAGATAAAGACAGGGAGACAACACACCTGTGTATATGTTCGTACATGTGTGCGCGTGTGTGCATGTACGTCTGTACATGTATTCGCACATGTTTTTCTCTATCTGCAATTGTACACGTAGCTGTACATCCTTCAGAAAATATTCCCCACGTCCTTTCTTATTCCTTTTATACGTAACGCTCCTCTCATCCCTTCTTCCTCTTTAGTCTATCCCATCCCCCAAAAAACTTTGCAAGTTGCATTTTCTCTCCTTGCAACATGCATACCATTTCCCTTCCGGCTCTTTGTGCTCTGAAATCATGGGCTCTGTGTCTGCTCGGAGGCTCTCGGTCATCTGCATGTGAATTCTCCTCTCGTATAGTTGGCTGGCTGTCTATCGAGCTGTCTGTCTGTTTATGTGTTTATCTGTCTACGTATCTGTGTGTTTATTTGTGTTATTCATCTATCTATATGTTTATCTGCATGTCTGCATTTCTGCCTGTCTTTTTATCTATCTCTATGCCTGTCTGTCTGTTTGTCTATGTACTCATCTATCCATCTATCTGTCTGTCTATCTGTTCTGTTTATTGTTTATGCCTACGTTCTGTGTATTGTGTTATTCATCTATCTTTTCATCTATCTATATGTTTATCTGCATGTCTTGCATTTTGCCTGTTTTTTTCTATCTCTATGTCTGTCTGTCGTTTGTCTATCTATTAGCTCAGTCTATCCATCTACTGTGTGTCTATCTGTCTGTTTATGTTGCTAACTGCCTACGTATCTGTGTTCTTTATTTGTTTTTATTCATCTATCTAATGTTTATCTTTTGTCTTTTGTCTATCTCTCTGTCTGTCTGTTTGTCTATCTATCTACTTATCTATCCATCTATCTGTCTGTCTATTATGTGTTAAATGCCTACGTATCTGTGTCTTTATTTTGTGTTATTCATCTATCTAATGTTTATCTGCATATCTGCCTTTCTGCCTGTGTTTTTGTCTATCTATCTACTTATCTATCCATCTATCTGTTTGTCTATCTATCTGTTTATTTGTTTATCTGTCTACGGATCTGTGTATTTATTTGTGTTATTCATCTATCTATATTATCGCATATCTGCCTTTCTGTCTGTCTTTTCGTCTATCTCTCTCTCTGTCTGTCTGTTTGTCTATCTATCTACTCATCTATCCATCTAGTCTGTCTGTCTATCGCGTCTGTTTTATTTGTTTATCTGTGCTACGTATCTGGTGTTGTTTATTTTGTGGTTATTCATATATCTATATGTTTATCTGCATGTCTACCTTTCTGCCGTGTTTTTGTCTATCTATTTATCTGTCTGTCTGTCTGTCTGTTTGTCTATCTATTTATTTGTTTGTCTAGCTACCTACTTATCTATTAATCTATCTGTCTGTTTATTTGTAATCTGCCTACG
>NW_020872404.1:328341-333341 GCF_003789085.1 Penaeus vannamei
AGAGAGAGCGAGAGCGAGAGCGAGAGCGAGAGAGAGAGAGAGAGAGAGAGAGAGAGAGAGAGAGAGAGAGAGAGGAGAGAGAGAGAGAGAAGAAAGAGAAAGAGAGAGAGAGAGAGGAGAAGAGAGAGAGAGAGAGAGAGAGAGAGAGAGAGAGAGGAGAGAAGAGAGAGAGAGAGAGAGAGAGAGAGAGAGAGAGAGAGAAAGAGGCAGAAGACACAGAGAGAGACACAGAAGACACACATAAACAGAGAAAGCTGCACGTGTGTTTGCATTTGTATACGAGCATCTATTACTCAGTGTTATTCACAACAAACCACAGACTTGGGGGAGTGTCTGCAATAAACACGTGTTATTTGCCACAATGGGAAAAATAACCCCCTTTGATTTCGTAAGTTTGTTTTGGGAGGAGAGAAATATTAAGTGTGACTTTTATTTGCATTTCGGTATGAGGAAGAGGAAGAAGGATGGAGAGGGAGGAGGAGGAGGAGGAGTGGTGGAAGAGGAGAGAGTGGAGGAGGAGGAGGAGGAGGAGAGGGCGGAGGAGAGGAGAAGGAGAGGAGGAGGAGAAGGAAGAAGAAAAAAAGAGAAGGAGGAGATGAGGATGAGGTGGTGGAATAGAAGAAGAAGAGAGGAGGAAAAGGAAGAGGTGGGGGAGAAAGAGGAAAAAGAAAAAAGGAGGAGGAGGAGAGTAGGAAAGGAGGAGGTGGTGGAAATGGAGAGAAGTAGAAATAAAGAAGAAAATGATAAAGAACATTAATGATGGTGATGATGATTAAAAAAAAAAAAAAAAAAAAAAAAAAAAAAAAAAAAAACAGTGAAAACAAGAACAAGACGTTTTTCACCAACAAAACTTCTCTGTAAAAAAAAAAAAAAAAAAAAACAACAAATAAAGACTACAATAAAAACAAACACCGACATTAGCTTCCGATGAGAAATCAAACGTCGATTTGAGTGCGCCATTGAATCAATCTGCGACTATATAATGCGAGCCTTCTAAATCCCTTGAAATCCAACCTGTAATGGGAGATGTGAATAGACGAAGGGAAGGCCTATTCACGTGATATCCAATGCTTCATTCTCTCTCTCTCTCTCTTTCTTTCCCCTCTTCCTCTTTTCTTCTTCCTCTCCTTACTTCTCTTTCTTTCTCACTTTTTTGTTTATTTATTTTATTTCTTCTCTCTCTCCGATTTTCTTGTTAGTTTTTATTTTATTATTTTATTTTTTATTTTATTTGTATTTTTGTTTCTCTTATTTTTCTTTTCGTCTTCCTCTTCTTCCTTTGTTTTCTGGTTATTTCTATTCTTCTTCTCTCTCTCTTCTTCCTCCTCTGTCTAATCCTCCGTACTTACTCCTACTCCTTTTTTTTCTTACCCACCTCCTTCTACTTCTTCTCCTCTCGTCATCCCCTTCCCTCTCTCTTCACCCCTCTCCCCCCCCCTCTACTTCCCTCCCTCTCCCTCTCTACTCTCCTCCCCTTCTTCTCCCCCCCCCCCCTTGACTCCCCTACCTTATTCCTACCATCATCTCCATTCTCCCCCTTTTCTCTCCTCTTCCTTCTCCATTCTCCCTCCTCCTTCCTTCCTCTCTTCCCTCCTCCCTTCTCTTCCCTCCCTCCCCTCTTCCCCCCTCTCTAAGGCCACCTGGTGATAAGAAGTAATCACCCCTCCCCCTCCCCCCATCCCTCCCGCCACCCCCCAACAACCCCCCACCCCTCAACCCCCCATACCCCCTCCCCTCCCTTCAACCCTCCATCCCCCCTCAACCCCCCCCCCCCACAACATCCCCCCCCACAACTCCCCCACCCCACCCCACCCTCAACCCTCCCCCCTTCTCCCCCACAGCTGAGGAAACTTTAAAAAAGGGTCCCCATTTGCTTCGCTTTAAGGGGGAGATAACGATGACGACGACTCTGGCCGCCCTTATCATCTCGCGGGGGAAGGGGGTGGGTGTGGGGTGGGGAAGGTGATGTGGTGGGGATGTGGTGGGGGTTGGGGTAGGGGGTTGATGGGCTGGGGACTGGATGAATCTAGGCGTCTTTATGAACTCGCGGGAGGGGGAGGGGGTGGGGTGGGGTGGATACGGTGGGGATGGGGGTGGGGTGGATGGGTTGGGGGGGAGAGGGAAATGGAGGAAGGGAGGGAATGAGGGAAAGGAAAGGAATTGGGGAAAAAGGAAAGTGGAGAGATGTTATATTAAGAATGATTGTGATCATAACAATAATGATAACAATAGGAGTAGTGGTAATAATCACGATGATGGAAGCGATTACAGCAACAACAACAAAAATGATCATAATGATAACCATAACAATAACAATAATGATAATGATAATAATAAAAATAATAACAACAGCAAAAAAGAAAAAAAAAGTAAATATAACAATAATAATAATGATAATAACAATGATAACAACAACAACAAAAGAAAAAAAGTAAAATATAAACAATAATAACAAATTAATAACAATGATAACAACAACAACAAAAAGAAAAAAAAGTAAATATAAACAATAATAACAATATTAATAACAATGATAACAACAACAACAGCAAAGAAAAGAAGTAAATATAAAAAAATAATAACAATTCTAATAACAATGATAACAACAGCAAAAAAAAAAAAAAGTAAATAAATTCTAGAACGGGAAAAGCAAATCAGTAACTGCAATCCCTTAACCCTTTCGATGGGAACATGACACACGACACAACACATGCCACCCAAATGACACCAAGCGGATGTTGCTTCTGACACCATGTTATTGCGATCATTTATAACAGACGCTTGTTCTTCTGTTGGCTCCTCTGTGGCTTGGGGGTGGGGGTTGGGGGTAGGGGTGAGGGTGGGGTGTACGTGGTGTGTTCTTGTGTGATCGAATTAAAGGGACGGAGAGATAGATGATGGATAGATAGATATGTGCGCACAAACATACAAACACATACACATACATACATACATAGACACATGTATACATGTATATATATATATATATATATATATATATATATATATATATATATATATATATATATATATATGTATATATATGTATGTGTGTGTGTGTGTGTCTGTGTGTGTTGTGTTATATATGTATATATATATATATATATATATATATATATATATATATATATATATATACATATTATATATAATAAATATACACATATGAAGACAAAGAGAAAGAGAGACATAGACAAAGACAGAATCAGAAACAGAGACAGAGAAAGACAGTAAGACCTCAATAGCGAAAGAGAGAAGAAGAGGAGAGGAGAAAGAGACGACAACCGCAATAACAGAGGGTAGTCGCGTGCCTCGTGAACATCAGAGAGTTCAAAGTTCGTTATTCTCCACCGCCAGCACTTAGAGAGGATGGGAGGGGGGGGGAAACAGGAGGAGGAGGGAGAGGAAAAGGGGAGAAGAGGGAGGGAGGAAGGAAGGGGAGGAGGGGAGAGGAGGAGGAGGAGGAGGAGGAGAAGGGAAGGGGGAAGGAGGAAGGGGAAGGAGGAGGAGGGAGGAAGGAGGAGGAAGGGGGAACTAGAGGAGGAGGAGGAATAGGAAGGAGGAAGAGGGGAGGAGGAGGAAGGAGGAGGAAGGGGGAGGAGGGGATGGGGAGGAAGGGGGAGGAGGAGGAGGAGGGAGGGGGAGAGGTGGAAGAAGAAGAAGAAGAGAGAGAGAGAGAGAGAGAGAGAGAGAGAGGAGAAGAGGAGAGAGAGAGATAGAGAGAGAGAGAGAGAGAGAGAGAGAGAGAGATAAGAGAGAGTAGAGAGAGAGAGAGAAGAGAGAAGAGAGAGAAGAGAGGAGAGAGAAGAGAAGAGAGAGAGAGAGAGAGAGAGAGAGAGAGAGAGAGAGAGAGAGACAAGATAACCAGAAAACCCCAGTCAATCAGAGAAATAGAGAGCCTAGAAAAAAAAAAAAAAAAAAAAAAACAGAGAAAGAGAAAGAGAGAAGAGCTTAAGGAACCGAAACAGAATAAGAGAAACAGCCTAAGAAAGAGACACAGGTAAAGAGAGAGAGAGCCTAAGGAACAGAAACAGAATAAGAGAAACAGCCTAAGAAAGAGAAAAGGGAAAGAGAGAGAGAGCCTAAGGAACAGAAACAGAATAAGAGAAACAGCCTAAGAAAGAGAAACAGAGAAAGAGTGACTGGAAGGCCTTCATCTCCCGCCCTTCGCCGACCTGCAGATCACCGCAGCATCAGCCTCAGCATCCAGCGTCACCGTCATCTCGGAGTCAGCTGATCTCACGCGGGCTCCGAGGTTCTGGGATTTTCGAAATGGGGGAAAGAGGTCGAGGAGGGAGGAGGAGGAGGGAATATATTTATTATATATTATATATATATATATATATATATATATATATATATATATATATATATATATATGTGTTGTGGGTGTGTGTGTGTGTGTGTGTGTGTGTGTGTGTGTGTGTGTGTGTATGTAATGTATATCTATCTATATGCATATATATATATATATATATATATATATATATATATATATATATATATATATATATATATATGTATATATATAGATATATATGGACACACACACACACACACACACACACATATATATAAGCATATATATCCTTTCCCATACCCAAACAAGCCCCAAGGTGGGAAGCCGCCGCCCCAGTTCGGGCGTGCGGTGAGGGCGCGAGGGCGCCGCCGCCGGTCCAGAGCAGGCGGTGTAACATGAATCTCCGGCCGTTGGGTCGCCGATCCGGTTCCGCCATTGAGACGACTGGCATACGGGCGCCGGAGGAACCATCGACTGCCGCTTCCTTCTCTTCCTTCTCTGTCTCTTCTTCCTTCTCACTTTCTTCTCTGTCTCTTCTTACTCTTCCTTATTTTCCTTCTTCCTCTCTTCTCCCTTCTCTGTTTCCTTTTACTCTTCCTTATTTTGCTTCTTTTTCTTCTTCCTTCTCTGTCTCCTCTTAGTCTTCCTTCTTTTCCTTCTCCCTCTCCCTTCCTTCTCTGTTACTCTTCCTTCTCCCTGT
>NW_020872404.1:338341-345841 GCF_003789085.1 Penaeus vannamei
TCAGTCGTAGGGCCATGCTTAGTAAACCCATTAGTCATAGAGCCATGCTTAGTAAAACCATCAGTAATAGAGCCATGCTTAGTAAACCCATCAGTCATAGGCCCATACGTAGTAAACCCATTAATGGTAGGGCCATGCATAATGAACCCATTAGTCGTAGAGCCATGCTTAGTGAACCCATTAGTCATAGGCCCATACGTAGTAAAACCATCAGTAATAGAGCCATGCTTAGTAAACCCATTAGTCGCAGGGCCACGTGTATTTGGCCATCCGTAATAGGGCCATCTCCAACAGGGCCAATCACAGCGAAGCCGCCATTCGGGAAAAGAGCAAAACAAGCCAACTAGATGATTAGCTTCTGGAAGTACCATTAGCAGAAATGGTTGTCTCACATCCGCTCTCGTTATCGGCTGGCTTCAATGTTTTTCTTGTTTTTTTTTTTCTTTTTCTCTTTCTATGTCATTTATTGTTTCTTTCTCTATGCATTTTCTTATCGTCTAGCTTCTATTTTTTTCTTTTTTTTTGTTTTTTCTCTTTTTATTTTTTTCTTCTCATGTATGTCACTTGTTCTCTTCTCTCTATGCATTTTTCTTATTGGCTGGCTTCATTTTTTTTTTCTCTTTCTATGTCACTTATTCTCTCTTCTTCGCATCTTCTTCTTTTATTTTCTTGTTATTTTTTTTCTTCTTCTCCTTTGTAATCCCTCTTTCCATAATTCCGTCTTTTCATCCCTCTTCGCTTTATTTTCCTCTCTCTATCCTTTCATTCTCCTCTCCCTCTTTCCTCCCTCGCTCTCACCCTCTTTCTCCATCGTTCCATCTCCCTCTCCTTCTCCTTATCCCTCTTCCTCTCCGTTCCAACACCTCCCACGCCATCTATCTATCCTTCCATCTCTTTCATCACTTTCATCTTTCTTTCCCTCTACTTTTCCTCCCTTCTCTACTCTCTCCCACTCTCTCCCCACCCCCTCTTTTTCAATCCTTCCATTTCACTCCCTCCACTCCCTCTCTCCTTTCCCACCTCCTCCTCTTCTTCACCACCCCCTCCCCCTCCCCTCTCCCTCTCTCCCCCTCTCTCTCCCTCTCTCACACCCCTTCCTTTCCCTTTCCCTCTCCCTCTCCCACACCCAACCACCCCCTCTTCCTCTCCTTCCCCCCTCTCCCTCTACCCCCCCCCCTTCTCCCACCCTCCCCCATCTCCCCTCTCACCTCCCCCCACCCTACCCCCCTCTCCCATCCCCCCACAAACCCACCCCCACCCCTCTTTCCATCCTTCCATCTTCCATCTCGCAGATCCTCCTCATTCACGCATACCCCCCACTCCCCCCCCCCTTCCCCCCCACTCCCCCCCCCCACCAGGGTCAAAAGGTGAGGCGTAGGTGTTCCCAGCAATTATCCCCGCGGCTGACAGGATGCCCGACGGTGCCCTCTCCCAGGGGCACCGTCTGCAGGAGGTGGGGGGGGAGGAGGGAGGTGGGGAGAGGGAGGGGGAGGGGAGGGGGAGGGGGGAAAGGGGGAGGGGAGGATGGTGATGATGATGGGGATGATGATGATGAGGAGGATGAGGAGGAGGAGAAGGAGGAGGTGGAGGAGGAGGAGGAGGAGGAGGAGGAAAGAAGGAGAAGGATGATGATGATGAGAAGAAAGAGAGGAAGAGGAGGAAGAGGAGGAGAAGAGAGCAGGAGGGGGAAGAAGGTGAGGAGGTTTGAGAATGAAGAAGAAAGATGGAGAAGAACAGAAGGAGGTAGAGGGAGTAGGAGTAGGAAGAAGGAGAAGGGGGAAGGTGTGGTGGAGAAGGATGGAGATGAAGAACATGGTGGAGGAGGAGGAAGAAAAAGGGGAGAGGGGTGGAATAGTAGTGAGAGGAGGAAGAAGGCGAAAAGGATGATGATGATAAATGATGTTGATGATGAGGAGGGGAAGAGAAGGAGAAGAAGAGAGAAGAGTAATAGTATAATATGATAATAATAATAATGATGATAATAATGATAATAATAA
Organism: Penaeus vannamei; assembly: GCF_003789085.1. Lineage (NCBI taxonomy): Eukaryota > Metazoa > Arthropoda > Malacostraca > Decapoda > Penaeidae > Penaeus > Penaeus vannamei. The sequence continues at coordinate 340,339 of NW_020872404.1, forward strand.
TAATGATAATAATAATAATAATAATAAATAATATATGTAATAATAATAATAATAATAAATAATAATAATAATAATAAATAATAATAATAAAATAATATAATAATAACAATAGTAATAACATGATAAAAATATAATTAATATAATAATAATAATAATAATAATAATAATAAGAATAAGAAGAAAAGGAGAAGGAGGAGGAGTAGGAAAACAACAACGACGAGGACGCTGAAAAAGAGAAAGAAAACAAATAGAACGAAAAAGGAAAAGATGAACGAAAAAAGGTAGAAACAGGAAGATGAAGAGGAAGTGGAGAAACAAGAAAAAGATGAATAAAAGTAGAAACAAGCAGAAAAGGTAAAAAAAAGAAGAAAAGATGAGAAAAAGAATAAAAGTAGAAACAAGAGAGGCAAAAAAAAAAAAAAAAATGAAGTTTTAAAAACAGGAGGAAGTGAAGAAACAGAGAAAGATGAATAGAAACAAAAGAAATAGAAGAAGAGAAAAAGAGGAAGAGGGAAAAAACAGGATAAGAAAAGCCAAATTCGACTCAAGTTCTTTTTGTTGTTACTTTCTCTTCCCTTTATCTCCTTCTTTCTTTCTTTCTTTTTCTCCCATATGCATTCTATTTATTGCATTGCGTTGCGTATGACCTTTATTCTATTCTCTCTTTCGTCTCTTTCGTTACGATTATTTTTCCTATTTCTTATTATTCTGATTATATTCTGTCTGTTTGTCTCTGTCCCTCTTTCTCTTTCTCTCTCTTTTCTTCTCTCCCTCTCTCCTCTCTCTCTCTCTCCCTCTCTCTCTCACTCTTTCTCTTACTCTCTTCTCATCTTCTCATTCTTTCTTTCTTTTCTTCTTTCTCTCTCTTTCTCTCTCTCTCTCCCTCTCTCTCTCTCTCTCTCCTCTTCTCTCTCTCTCTCTCATCTCTCGTCTCTCTTCTCTCTCTCTCTCTCTCCTCTCTTCCTCTCTCTCTCTCTCTCTCTCTCCTCTCTCTCTCCTCTTTCCTCTCTCTCTCCTCTCCCTCTCTCCTCTCTCTTCACTTGTCTCCTCTCTTTTGTCTCCCCCTCTCTCGCTCTTTCTTTTTCTCTCCTGTCTCTGTCTCCTACCGCCTTACGTCCTTATCTCCTTCGTATTCTCCTCGCTCTTCTCTCTCTCCGTCCTCTCTACTCCTCTCATCATCGACTTCCTTCCTTCCACCCCTCGTCTCTCATCATCCTCCCCCACGCCCGTCAAAACTTAGGGACACCACTACATCTCGCACTCCCTCTCATTCCGCACCTCCTCCCTCCTACAAATCCTATCTCTTCCTTCTCGCTCTACTCTCTTCTCTCTACTCCTCTCCATCCTACTCTCTCTCTCTCATATACACTCCCTACTCCACACTACTCCTCATACTCTCTCGCTCTCTCTCTCTTCTTTTCTCTCTCTTCTCTCCTCTCTCTCTCTCGCTCTCTACTCTCTCTCCTCGCCCTCTCTTCTCTCTCTCTCTCTCTCTCTCTCTCTCTCCTCTCCTCATCTCTCTTCTCTCTCTCTCTCCTCTCATCTCCTCTCCTCTCTCTTCTCTTCTCTCTCTTCTCTCTCTCGCCTACCCTCTCTAAACTCTAACCTTTTTGGTCATTTGATCTCTTCACCGACTCGGTAATACAATTTAAAAAGTCTTGGGCAGTAATACCAGCGTATTTGATATACTTTTGAACAGCCGAAGGTAATATTATTTATTTACTATACCTGTTGTCTCCTCTCGTTTCTTTTTAGTTGCAGATCACTCTCTCTTTCTATCGCGTTTTCCTTTCTTTTTTCATTTACTTCTGTTTGTTAAGTCTTTTGTCTCGGTCTCTGGCCCTTCTCAACCTTCTCCTCTCTCTCTCTCTCTCTCTCTTCTCTCTCCTCCTCTCTCTCTCTCTCTCCCTCTCTCTCTCTCTCTCTCTCTCTCTCTCTCTCTCTCTCCTCTCTCTCTCCTCGCTCTCCTCTCGCTCTCGCTCTCGCTCTCGCTCTCGCTCTCGCTCATCCTCTCTCTCTCTCTCTCTCTCTCTCTCTCTCTTCTCTCTGTCTCGTCTCTTCCTCTGTTTTGTCTGTCTTCTCTCTCTCTTTCTCTTTTCCTGTTCCACTCCCCCTCTTCACCCCCCCCCCTCTTTTCTGCTCTATATCTCTTCTATGTATCTTTACCCCTTAAATACGCCCCCTCCCTCCCTCCCCTCCCCCAGGAAGACGTGGGGAGCCAGTGGGTAGGAGGAGCGGGTGAAGGGTAGAAGAGGAGGTGGGGGGAGAAAGGGAAGAAGAGAAGAAAGGGGAGGGGTAAGAAGGGGGAGGGGGAAGAAGGAGAGGGAGGGGAAAAGAAGGGGGGACGGGAGAAAGAAGGGGAGAAGGGAGGAAGAAGGGAGGAGGGAAGGAAGAAGAAAGGGGGGGAAGGAAGGAGGGGAGAATGGGGAAGGAAGGGAGAAACCAACAAACAGGAGGAGGACCGGTGTTGGGGGGATTGAAGAGAAGACAGAAGACGGTTGAAGGAAAGAAGAAGAAGAAGAAGGAAGGAGAGGGGAGGAAGAAGGGAGGGGGAGGGGGGAGATGGGAGAATATTCCCTCCAGGAAGAAGAAGAAGATGAAGGAGGAGGAGGAGGAGGAAGGAAGAAGGGGGGGAGGGGCGAGGGGGGGAGATGGGAGAATATTCCCTCCAAGGAAGAAGAAGAAAGAAGAAGGAGGAGAGGGGAGGGAGGAAGAAGGGGGGGAGGGGGAGGAAGGAAGAAGGGGAGGGGGAGGGGGAGATGGAGAATATTCCCTCCAAGGAAGAAGAAGAAGATGAAGGAGGAGGAGGAGGAGGAAGATGGGGGGGAAGAAGGGGGGGAGGGGGAGGGGGGAGATGGGAGAATATTCCCTCCGGGGTTTTGTCTCGGCTGCACCCTGGATACCGCAGGATGCTGCCAGGGTCACGCGAAGGCTGCACCCGCGACCCTTCAGGTGTCTTTATCCTTCTGGAAGGAGGGAGGGAGGGAGGGAGGGAAGGGAGGAGGGTGAGGGGAGGNTTCTCCACCTCCTCTCCTATCTCACCACTCTATCCTTCCTTCCCCACCTCCTCCTTCTCCACCGCCTCCTTCTCCACCTCCACCTTCCTCTCCATCTCCTCCTTCCTCCACCTCCTCCTCCTATCTCTCACTCTATCCTTCCTTCCCAGAGTTATCCCCCCCCCCCCTTTTTGTTTGTTCGTATCATTCAGACAAACAACTAACGAACGAGGAGCAGGGGGTTGAAAGGTCCGAACGCCATTCATCATTGTCAACGGGGAGGTACGTCAAGTGGTTACGACCTTGTGGGCGTTGGGGGATGTAGTTGGGTGGTCGTAGTTGGGGGTGGTCGTAGCTGGGAGGTCGTAGCGGGGGGGGGTGTTGCTGGTCGTAGCTGGGTGTCTGTGTGCGGGGGTCGTAGCGGGGGGGGGGTGTAGCTGGAGGGGTCGTAGCTGGGGTGTGTGTGTGGCTGGGGGGTCGTAGCGGGGGATGTGTGTAGCGGGGGGGGTTGTAGCTGTGGGGTCGTCGATGGGTTGTCGTCGCTGGGGGGGGGGTTGTAGCTGGGGGGGTCGTAGATAGGTGGTCGTGCTGGGGGTCGTGGGGCCGTGGTCGCTGCTCTGGGTCGTCACGATGCTATTTCTTTATGTGGGAGCTTATGTTTGTGTTGTTTATGTTTGTGTTGTTTATGTTTATGCTGTGTTATGTTGCCTTGGCTTGGCTCCTCTCTTGTCTTATCTCAACTTGTTTTCATACAACGACTGATTGTTCTTACATCTTGTAATTCTTCTTCTTCATTCTCTCTTCTCTCTTCTCTTTACTATTTACCCATCTATCCATTTATTTATCTATGTATCTGCATATCTCTCTTTATCATTCTCTCAGTCCATCTATCCATCTTTTCTTCCTCCCTCCTCTTACCCACCATCTCTCTCTCTCTCTCTCTCTCTCTCTCTCTCTCTCTCTCTCTCTCTCTCTCTCTCTCTCTCTCTCTCTCTCTCTCTCTCTCTCTCTCTCTCTCTCTATCTATCTCTATCTCTCTCTCTATATATCTCTTCCTCTCTATCTCTCGCTCTCTCTCTCCCTCCCTCACTCCCCTCTCTATCTCTTTCTCCCTCAATCTATAGAGCCATTCTAAAAGGTTTCTTTCAGTTATGAATTGTGTGATTATTGCTAATTATTTTATGCATCGGATTGCCTAAAACCGGCGAGGATGTGTGACGCAGAGTTCAGGTCAACTTTTTATTTCCTCAACAAATAATTAATTACTTACACGCTGCACTTCTCTCAGTTCAGTGTGGGGGCTTTTACCTCCGCCAACCTTTTGTTTTTGGCTAAGTTGGTTAGTTTGTTTGTTACTTGGTCAGTTTGTGTGTTCTTTAGTTTGTTTGTTCGTTAGTTAGCAGGATAACTAAAGAAGTTATGAACCGATTTTTATGATTTTGAGGTGCGTCTTAGCCTAAGATTCCTTTATATGGTGGTGATTGAGATCCAGATCCAGGGATTTTTTTAATGGTTGCACCGGTTAGCCCTATATATAGCGGTAACTATCATTCAGGATCACTTTTGCTCAGTGACAAAGAGGCTCATTTCAGAATTTCAAAATCGTCAGAGCTTCAGAAATCCTTTCAGCATTCTATCTGATCTTCATTATTTGCTGTTGCAGTGAAATTGCTCAGTTTCAGGTCCAGATTCCTGATTCATTATTTCACTTCATCGTGACGTCACTACCATGGAGCACGGCAGAAACTTGCCCAAGAAAGTATTTGGGGATTTCAAGTAAGAACCTAATTTCTCAAGACGTCATAAGGTCTGCAAGGGTCTTAACAAGGAGAATGTATTGCTTATTTGTATTTTTTCTAGATATTTGTTCCTGAATGAGATATTGAACGATGTACAAAAAAAAAAAAAAAAAAAATACAGTGAAAAAAGGCACTCTTGTTAGTGTCTTTAGAAAAAAATCAAAATGTTAAAGCAGTCTGACTGGTAAGGGATATTTTATATAAATGTTTGGTGTCATTTTTTTTTTTATTATTAATTTAATTGTTCATTAAGTGATGTAATTATGAAGGACTTATCATGCTTTATTATATTTGTATATTACTATGACTTATTATATTATTATTATTATTAATATATCAAAGATAAGACCTACTTACGTCCCTTTTCATCTTGTCAAAATTTTGTGAAGCTGTTTATTTCAATGAAAATATGTTCCTCAACGGGACACACCATACACACACACACACACACACACACACACACAACACACACACACACACACACACAACACACATACACACACATACACACACACTCACACTCAAAAAAAAAAAAAAAATGATAATAATAAAGAAGAAAGAGTCTTTAACACTTTCAGTTGCTTATCATAAATTCATCATTCAGTTCAACGTTGGCCTATCTACACCATTGCATAACTTAATCTTGCTTCCATTGATAAAGTGATGGAAATATGTGTCTTACCCAAAATATGTGAATTTGCATTTCTT
>NW_020872404.1:365532-370532 GCF_003789085.1 Penaeus vannamei
GCTATATGCATCACATACTTTTATCGATATAAGTTTATATACTAATTCACTTAAACAACTGATAAGAAGTACATGCATACATAGTGGTTAATATAATTCAATATCATGTACATTAAATGAAATTGTAATCATTCGTACAAGTGATATTGTATTCATTTAATAGCAATATGATGACTAATATACTAAAATGTTAATTTAACATTTGTGATAACTAGCATACTGACAGTATACAGTACAAGTAGTGCTACTCATACATTAATTCACTATTATCTATTTACTAATAAAAAACTAATTTATATTATTAATAATGATATATGATGTATATTACTAAAGGATATTTGATAATAATCGGATTATAATACTGTATACTTGATGAGTGTATTGTATGTCCATGATTTGCGAATGATGATTAAAAGGGGGGGTGGGGTGGGGGTGTGCTTATTATTCTGGAACAACTAGTTATATTTTACTGTATTTATCATACAAGGGATCAGGAACATGTGTAAGCATCCAAAATTATAGAAAAGAGATTGCAGTTATCACTAACTAAATAACCGAATAGATTAAACCGTAATACAGACGATATATGCCGTGAGGCTTATAATAATGTTTAATGATAATCGGTCCATCTGGACATGTAGTTTTCCTATTTCCATTACTTCACTAAATATTTATCTTTCCTTCTCCACTATCATTTCAGAATGTTCGTTAATGATGTCTGTGATGGGTATATATCAGAACTATGGTAACAAGGTGTAGATCATGTAAAGTTAATGAATAGAAGAGAGAGAGTGATGTATTGTGGAGCGGAGATGGGATGGTAGTTCTGAAGAGTAGAGAAGGAGAGGTTGATGGAGAGAGAGAGAGAGAGAGAGAGAGAGAGAGAGAGAGAAAGAGAGAAACAGAATAAGAGAGATATGGGTGGATCGAAAAAAAAAATCATTTGGTGACGATTGTAAATTTTGTAGACCAACTTTATAGGCTGACAGCTAATATTACTAATCTAATATCAATGACCAAAGCTTCTCGCATCGTCTATCTGTCTCTCTCCCTCCCTCTCCTCCTCTCTTTCTCTATCTGATCGTATAGTTGTGATAAAAAAGAATAATAATAATGTATGGTAAAAAATTGGGTGTTACTCACCAAAAAATAACTGGCAGGGTTAACGAGCGAAACCACACTCAGCAGCGTTGACACTGATCTTCTGCTACTCCAATTATATATTGTATAAGTAAATTCAAGAATATGTTAATGTCAGGAAGTGTCTGTTCTCACTGCAGATTATGTAGAAACAAGGGAAGGGCGAGTCTGATAGAAACGAGAGAGGAGAACCCTCCACAGCTGACCCCCCTCCTGCGTTTCATTGCCTGTGTCATTGCATGTGAAGTAGTCAACGACTCAAGTCCTTCCCTTGTTAGCAACAGACACATAAGTCCAATCATCTAGAAATGAACTCACCCTTTGCCGTTGACGAACATTCACCTGCATCGCTCAGCCATGATTTAAAATGTTTCCCGCGCGCGTCGCCCACCTTGCCAGCGCCTTTCCTCTCCCCTTTCGGCGCGGAACCGCTGGCTGCGTCACGTGACCCGATTCCTGAAAGGAAGTCGCCCGCGGCGACGCTGAGATTGGGCTCACGAGCGGAGGCGGTGCTGAGGGAATCGCTGGAAATCCATCTGGATCCTCGCCGAAGGAGGATTTGCCGCGGGGAAATATACAGCGCGAAATAGAAAAGAATTTTCGATTTGTGTTCAAAAGTAAGAACAGAATCTATGTGCAATTCCAAGCCTTGATGTGAAGTTACCAGTATTTGTATCCTTTTAATGACTTCCCAAAACATCTGCTCTCCCTGAAATATCTACAGATTCTTATTTCTGAACATCAGTGGAAATCAGCTGTAATCTCTGAAGCGTCTTGAAAGTAGTTTGAGTAACATTCAATGTCAACGATAAACACTAAATTACATAATTATTGGTGTACATTCGAATTCCTGTTAGATGAAATCTTGTTCCTATCATAAATTTATAATCTGTTGAAGTAACAGTTTTTACCCAACTGCAGTACATTTTCAAAGATAAATATAAATCGATATACAACTTCTGCAAGTCGCTATGCGATTACATGCTTTCTCTGTAGTGTATATGTTTAAAATGATAATCGTTTTAAAAATCTTCGAATGAGTAATGTAATATGTTAAATAGTATCAATATAGAAAAACTTTATAGCTGAAAATGTTTCATGGGAAGAAAGAATAAAAATAAAAAACAAGAAATCTTACAAGATGAATTACAATTCATCGCATATTACAAACAGAAAATAAAATGTAAACAAGAATTATATCTCATATGGTACAAACAGAAGATATATGTATAGCACAGGATCCAGCTGTCGCAATGCAATAGTAGTAGTATTTCACACCTTGGTAGCTGTACTGTCTGGTTTGTCTACTTTGTTTTGTATTTAATTACGGACCAAAAATAGCATTATATATGCATGACACTGTGAACTACAGTGGCGACAAACCTTTCAAAATATATAGGGAATTATTAGCTACTGTAAAAAAGAGATCATTCTTCTCTCCTATGACATCAATCTTATCTGAAGTAGGCAAAGTGGAAGTTAAGCAAGCTAATAAAAGAAAATTTGCTTGTTTTGCCTCTTTCCTTCTTTCCACCTTTCCTACTCCGTATTGATTTTTATTTATTTCTCTTCATCATTTGTTTGTCCTCTTCTTCCTCCCAGTCTTTGCTTCTTTTATTATTGATATAACAGCAGATCTCTGAAATGCGCCCGAACACTAACAAACAACCAAGCAAATCAAAGAATCCACAACCCATTCCTTCATACTCCTTCGCACTGTAAACTGGAAAAAGAAACACAAGTAGAAGAATATATGAAAGGGTAGATAAGTAGAGATGCAACAGGTATTCATGCATAAAAATTATGTTTCACTAGTATCCGTCGGGATTGAAAGTCTGTCGCGTAAGAGGCGACCGTGCTAACCAGTACACCACGGAGATATCAATAATAATTATGAATTTTATTAGAATTATATTATACTTGTGTATGTAATGTTATATACTGATGTGTGTGTGCAATTTCACGAAAATAGTAAAATATATTAAACGTTATTGTATGTACCGGTTCAATGAAATATGTCCAATCTTAAAGTATTCAACGAAATTACCAACCTTTATAAATCCCTCTTTTCTTGGCTCCTTCAAAACCCATTTTCCTGAATTATCCAGATCTTACCTATCTACCTTTTTCACAACTGAGCATTAAGATACCGAGAAGTCCTGGAAAAATGCATAAAGTGCTATTTTTCTCTTTTTGTTCTCATTTTGTCGGCATGTCCACTGCGTTTACCATTATCATTATTATCAATACTCTTCACAGACCTCCAAATCGACAATACCATTAGAATATGCATTTCGAAATTACCAGAAGGCCAAATAGTTTATTTACAGGGGTTACCACTGTCGTCTGTAAGCCCACAGTATTTGTCGAAATTTGTGGTTAAAGGAGTCAGCAGTAAGAAGTTATTTATATATCCCTCGATCACATATTATAACAATCTTTATTTGATATAGATTAAAAATACCGACTAATGGTTTCATCTATTTTGGCGATTATCATTGTAAGTCTGACTGAGATTATCTTTTGGAAGTCGAATCTTTCCTATTTTCAATTGAAAATGCTTTTCAAATAAAATCAACTCGTGATATGATCACTTTTTCCGAACTGATTTTCGTCATACATTTTCAATACTGTTTGATGGTTTCATCTGCTTTGGGATTTTCCTTACAAACATTGCAAGGTTGACTGAGATTTTTTACAAGTCGAATCTTCCCTATTTGGAGTAAAGAATTATGGTTTTATTGATCTCAGCTCGCGATTTTAATGCTTTTCCCAAAGGCTTGATTTGTTTTCAATTGTTTTTAAAGAAATTTATTAGCCATTGTTTCTAAAATTGGTTTATTGTAAATAGAAAAGTAAAAGGAATATATGTATATATACAAATCTTTGTATGTATGTATATTTAAAGGCATATATGTATATCTATATATACATATATGCATATATATGTTTCTATATATGTATATCTTTGTGTATATATATTTATATTTGTATGTATGTATAAATTTATTTATATATGTATGCATGTTTCTGAATATTTACTTACCTACCTATCAGCATGTGTGCGATAATTGCTTGTTTATTTGAAGTAAGGTCAGCTCATCTTTCCATTATCAGTAACGCAATAAAACTAGGAATTCAAATTGAAATTCCTTTGTCAAAGATCGTGTGCTCGAGAGGCTGCGCGAAATAAAGCAAAAGAGGAACTCAACTTAGGCGTTTTCGTGGCCTTGTCATGCAGTTCCGGACATGGCATGCCTTTGGACATGATGCAAGGTTGGCCATCGCGTATCTTTGGGCACCGTGTAACTTCGGGCAGTGTGCAGCTTTGGTTATGGCGAATCTTTGGCCTCCATGCAATTTTAGCTATCTGTTATCGACTATATTTTTCGTCGAATTAAAATGAAGGCTTGAAAAAAAACGCTATGCTATTGCCAAAGTAGATGAAACCAGCAGACGGCATTTTTAATCTACACGAAATAACGATGTATTATTTGCAATCAAAAGATATGTAGATAACTTCTTACTGCGGACTCCTTTAACCACAAATTTCGACAAATAACTAAACTTGCAAACGAGAGTGGGAACCCCTGTTAAGAAACTTTATGGCTCACTGGTAATTTCGAAATACGTATGCTAATGGTATTGTCGATTTGGAGGTCTGTGAAGATAATGATGATAATGGTAAAAGCAGTAGACATACTAACAGTTGAGAAAAGAATGTATAGAGATACGCTTCTTCTTTTTACTGGATAATTCAGGAAAACAGGTTTTTGAAGGAGCCAAGAAAAGAGGGATTAAATAAGGTTGGTAACCGTTTCAGCTTTTAAAGATTGGATAGATTTCAGAGCAATGGTAGG
>NW_020872404.1:375532-377082 GCF_003789085.1 Penaeus vannamei
CATGCCAACAAAATTAGTACAAAAGAGAGAGAGAAAAACAAGCACTTTATATATTTTTTCGTTATCTTATTGCTTAGGCCACAGATTTTTTTCTCGAATAGCGGGCAAGTCTGGTGATAATGAAGAAAATCCCCAGCTTCCAAAGATCAGAAGTAAAGGAATGCATCAGTTCCAGCCCCACCTGGAGGAAGTGAAATGCTGTTTTACTAAAAGACAGACAAAGAATTCTTTCAACCAGAATTTGTTATTTTGGAAATCAAAATCAAATATATCAACGATGGACAATAGACATGACATGACACACGAGAGTAAGGTATTTCGCCAAATATATTTCTTTTTTCTTTTGAGGACGGGAGAAATTATACCATACACAATGAATCATACACAAATTGTTTTATTTTTCGCTATTTCTTTCGCGGACGTCACAATATCGGCGGGAAAGTACAATAAGAAAAGATTCGGGATTTTCGCTTTCTTTAATTTCCGTGGAAACAAATGCTGGCGGGCCAGTTATTAAAAAAAAAAAAAAAAAAAAAAAAAAAAATGCTGTGGCCTTAGTTGAGAAATGAAGGTTGATAGGATGATGTAGGAAAGCGGGTTTTTGAAGGGCCCAAGAAAAGGGGGATTTAAACAGACTGGTAACTTCATTGGAATATTTTAAGATTGGACATATTTCAGTGCAATGATAGGCATACAACAACGTTTAATACATTTTACTCTTTTGTTGAAAACATACGCATGCGCGAGCACACTCACATACAAATATAGGCCTTTAACATTGCATACATAAGTGTAATATAACGGTTCTCGTAGAAACTACTATATATTCTACTGCATATACTTATATGCTCCGTGGTGTAGTTAGCACACGGTCGCCTCCTACGCGACAGACTCGGGTTCAATCCCCGACGGATACTATAACAATATACTTTTATGCAGGAATATCTGCTTGCATCTCTATCTGCTTACCTACCCTTCCATATATCTTTCTACTTTTGTTTCTGTCTCTTTCTCCGGCGTTTACAGTGCGAAGGAGTATGAAGGAATTGGAACGTTTGATTTTGTATTTTTTTCCATTTCTTTGGTTGTTTGTTAGTGTTTATGCGCGTTTCGTATTTTGCTGGTTTAGTCTTCATAATCATATGATTGTATTCATATGAGAAGCAAAGACTGGGAGGAGGAAGAAGAGCACGAACAAGTGACGAAGAGAAAGAAAGAAAAATCAAGACGGAGTAGGAAAGGAGGAAGGATGGAAACTGGCAAAGATAGAAGCAAATTTTTGTTTTATGCATCTTGCTTACTGTTTGTCTCTTTCCACTATTGCTATTGCGGAGTAGTATCGATAGTGAAGAGAATAAGAGGTAATCAATTTTTTACAATAGCTGATAGATAAGTCCACTATATGTTGATTGAAGGTTTTCGCTGTAGGGGACAAGTGAAATGGCGTTGAGGCTGCTGTCCTCTATGGCAGGTTGGTATGAAAGCATATAATATACTACTTGGTATCAACGTCTTCGTAGTACGTGTTATTCTTTAATTGCTGTCCTGCG
>NW_020872404.1:377134-382134 GCF_003789085.1 Penaeus vannamei
TAGTTGAGCGATGTAGGTGAATGTTCGTCAACGGCAGGGTGAGTTCACTTCTAGATGATTGGACTAATGTGTCTGTTGCCAACAAGGGAGGGAATTCGAGTCGCTGACTACTACACATGTAATGACACAGGCAAGGACACGCAGGAGGGGGTTCAGCTGTGGAGGGTTGTCCTCTCTCGTTTCTACCATATTCGCTCTTCCCGTTTCTACATAATCTACAGACACTGCAGTAAGATCAGACACCTGATATGGTCTTGAATTTCGTTATTGAAGATATAATTGGAGTGGCAAATGATTAGTGATAATGCTGCACAGCGTGGTTTCGCTTACCTGTTTCTTTTTGGACTTTGACATACACCATTAGTTATTGACGTGTTAGTAATGTCACTTTCTGACTGCGCATGCGTACCTTTTCATGGAAGGGTTCTAGGACAAAGCTCAATTTCTGACCATAAATAGACTTTTTTATATATAACAACTGTACAGTCGGTGAGTCTTTGATATTTTCGAGGTGTTCTCGTGTCAAGTTTTTTCCTTATGAGTTTTTTTTCACTATGAAATGCAGAGCACAGGTCTACACTACATTTGCTGAGAGAGAGAGAAGAAGGATAGGGGGAAAGGAGGGAAGAGAGAGGGAGGAGATGGGAGAGAGAGAGAGAGAGAGAGAGAGGGAGGAGAGAGAGAGAGAGGGAGAAGGGGAGGGAGAAGGAGAGGGAGAGAGAAACAGACTACAAATATATAGACGGTATAAGAAGCTTCGATCATTTTATGGAATTAGTAATATAAGCCGTCAGCCTATAAAGTTGGTTTACAAACTTTATTTACAATCGTCACCAAATGATTTCTTTTTGATCCACCCATATCTCTTTTATTCTATTTTTTTCTCTCACTCTCCTGCATTACCCTTATGGTCATAGTTGATGTACGCATCATGAGCATCATTATGAATCTTCGAAAAGAATGAGAGGAATAGATTTAGAGAGAGAGAAGGAAAATACTCAGAGACTGACCATCATCATTAACATTCTTAGTACTCGCATCATCATTATCGTTTTAATTATAGTCGTTATAAGTAATACTGCTATCTCTTTTATGATATGTATACACATTTCCTACCATGAGGACAATAACCATATTACTGTTGTTCTAAATATCATCATTATCATCGCATCACCATCACCATCTTCATCATCGTTATAATTGTCAATATCTTTTGTATTATTAATTTTATTATCATTTTTATTAGTAATAGTAATAGTTTTATTATTGGTATTACTGTCATCATTAGTATTATCATTATGATTCTTATTACTGTTAGCATTAGTTATTATAATTTCTTTCATTATCATCACTATTGTCATTACTATCATCATTATCGATATAACCTGTTGTCGTTGTACTCTCATTAGTTTTAGTATTAATATATATTTTGTTATAACAATTATGATTATTATTACTGATATTACTTTTATAACTATTATTACTATTATGCTATAAATTTTTTTTCATCATTTTCATACTTATTATTATCATGGTAACAATTGAACATCCCATAATGTTGGACAAATATTGAAGAAATGGCCACCAAATGGTTGCAAAAAGTAGCGAGTTGGGGCGAAATGCCATAAGGTACAGAGAAATTGAACATTTGCATTTAACATATTCAGTACGAATCATCGGTGATAACTCTGATAATTTTAGTTCTGTAAAATAGATATAATGGGTGGTTGTCGAGGAATATTTGTGACCTGAACGAATGAAGTTATATATAAACATTGGAGAATATGAAACTCAGTGAGATGAATAGTATATTAGATGGATTTGCTAACAACATGGATGGAGGAACGAACGCAACTATATAACCTTAAGAAATATGAAATGAGAATGAAGTGGAATTGTGATCGAATCATATTATATTACTGCTGACTCCTCGAACCCCCAATTTCGACAAATAAATGTAGACTCGCAAACGAGAGTGGTAACACCTGTGTAAATAAACTATATGACATTGATATTTTTGAAATACGCATTCTAATGATATTTATGATTAGGAAGTCTGTGATGAATAGTGATATGAGCGATAATGGTAACCTCAGTGGGAATGCCAACAAGATAAGTTTAAAACATGCAAGTATATTTATATTTTTTCCCAGCATTTCTTTTCATCATAATGCTTAGTTGAGAGAAGTAGGTAGATAGACAGAGGGCAAATGAGTGGAAGAGAGAGAGAGAGGAGAGAGAGAGAGAGAGAGAGAGAGAGAGAGAGAGAGAGAGAGAGAGAGAGAGAGAGAGAGAGAGAGAGAGAGAGAGAGAGAGAGAGAGAGAGAGAGAGAGAGAGAGAGAGAGAGAGAGAGAGAGAGAGAGAGAGAGAGAGAGAGAGAGAGAGAGAGAGAGAGAGAGAGAGAGAGAGAGAGAGAGAGAGAGAGAGAGAGAGAGAGAGAACCCTAATATTAAACATACAAAACTTTATTTTTGGAACGTTGGTAGATTTTTCTTCATCATGTTTAATATTTTACGAAAATAGGTTCTTGAAAGAGCCAAGAAGTTAGCGTTTATTATAATTCTTGAAGATTGGATTTATTTTAGTGTTATATATATATATATATATATATATATATATATATATATATATATATATATATATATGTATGTATATATATATATATATATATATAATGCTAAAATTTAATTATAGTAAAATTCAGTTATGAAGCAGATGTTTCCGTAGTGTAGTCGTTAGCACAGTGGCCTCTTACGCGACAGACTCGGGTTCGAGCCCCGATGGAGACGAATAAAACAAGATTTTATGCATGAATTTCTGTTTGCATTTCTCTATCTATTTCCCTACCCTTCTTTATCTTTCTCCTTTTGTTTATGTCTCTCCAGTGTTTAAAATGTAAAGAATTATGAAAAAATGGAGCGATTGATTTTGCCTTTTTTTGATCTGCTTGGTTGCTTCTTAGTGTTTATGAGCGTTTTCATAATTTTGTTGCTAATCCTCTCATCCTGTGACTGTATTAGTAATATGAAAAGCAAAGAATGTAAGGATGAAGAGGACGAAGTGATGAAGAAAAAGAAATAAAGTTCAAGATGGAGTAGAAAAGGGGGAGGAGGAGGAAAGAGGTGAGAAAGGCGAAACAAATCATGTTTTATCATCTTGTTTAGTGTTGCTTTCGTTCCACGTTGCCCACTTAGACAAGACAAACGAATATAAGAGAAGAATCACAAGTTTGTTACCAATCAGATCCGATTTAGTATAATCAAGGTTACAACATAAGACAAACTGCACGATCTCCTTTTAACTGTACCTTGATGTTTACTTACATATTTTGAAAGGTTTGTTGTCACTGTGGTTCGGTTTCATGAAATTAATTAATGTAACTTTTGGTCCGGAATAAAATCAAAATTCAAAGTAAACAAGCCAGACAGTACAGCTCCCAAAGTGTGAAACACTACTACTATTGCACTGTCCTGTAGCTGGTCCTGTGAGACCCATACATGCATCTGCGAGGGACCCAGAGAGGCCGGCCAAAAGCCTAACCGAGAGACAGTCTTTATCTTCCATTTTACGGGTTCATGATTCCTTCTTTCTTTTCGAGTGCTGTTTATTCAGTCTGTTCATCCTCTCTCATTCTGTTTGCGCTGTATTCTTGATGAATTTCTTAAGAAGACTTTCGCCACGACCAAATTCTATTATGAACCGTATTCATGTTGACAAATGTGGAAATATATGAATGAGAATGAACAATACAAGAGATGCATTTGACCAATTTCAAATATATATTCGTCGGAAATACATACATTTGAGAAAATATACAGCATATTTATAATACATGGGAGCTGATCAATCACCTGATGATCGTGACCTCACGCTCGTTATACGCATAATTGCCGCCGCGACCTTGGATAGTTTGAATCGACCCGATGCGGTGTTCATATTTTCTCTGTCGCGATGTGTGCAGTTTCAATGACCTTTGGTGTTTGTTTAATCATTGGTCATCGCTGCAGCATAGACGTATATACCTTGCTCAACTTCAGGATAAATACTGAATGCTATTTTAACCAGAAACAGAGAGAGAGACGCATGTGAAAAAGAAAGAAAAAGAAAGTCAGAGAGAGAGCGAGAGAGAGAGAACCATCTATTATCTTCTCTTATCGAGATACTATACCAGAGGTCGGCAACCTTTGGCACACAGAGCGCTTGTCTATGGCACGCTATGTGATTCACAGGAACAAAGAAAAAAGCTAAACAACAATATCTTATGACAGAGAGAGAGAGAGAGAGTTTCATTTTTATGGTAAGCTAAATTATAAAATCGAGAAATATTGGAATCTACTTCGAATGGTCACGCAGCCTCCTTTCGCTGCAGGTGTCACGGCGTCTGTGACGCAACATGTTTTCCATATTTTCGATTATATTTGACGTCAAACTTTTATATCTTTTCTATGTTTTAGAATAACCTCTTTATTTTATATTTTCTCATAATAATTTACTAAGCAATCTAATGGCTGATATGATATCAAGCGGTGTCTGGCAGCAATCTCACGTTGGATCAAGCGAGCGTAAATCTAAAAGAATGTATATATTTATTTAGTAATATTTTTTCGTGTTTCCAAAGCTGTTGATGCAGAGCTGTTATTCTACATCTTATTTTTGTATATCGTAACCTCATATGACTTAAATATAAATATAAAACCCGTATGAAATTTTGCTGAGAAATTTGTATTGAGTGTAAACGCAACTGATCACCACTGATTCTCATATCAATACTAATTTGACAATTGAATTTTATTATACGATGAGAAAATGCCCACTTTTATGTAAATTTTGTGCTTTTGTGAAAAGAATTCTGTATTTAACAATATCAAACATAGGGAATATAGCTGAACCTGTTGTAGGCCTATAAACACACACCAAAGCTTACACTGAAAGAAATTACCCGGCCTGACGCTTCCTTGTGTGCGTGTGCTTATATAGGGAATGTTGTATAGAATATATA
>NW_020872404.1:402134-404853 GCF_003789085.1 Penaeus vannamei
AATTGAAATGGGCCTATATTCAGTGGGTGAAGACAGTAGTGGGCCCTTGGGAATTGGTGTAACATTAACAAAGCGCCAGCACTCTGAAAATGACCCTTTACACATTAAAAGACTTAAGATTACGGCTAATTAAGAAGCTAATTGGCCATTTTTTAGTTTTTTTTTAATCAAAGGAAACAAGCTATTAGAGTCTACTCCACCATATTCATCTATATCTGATAACAGATACATGATTTCAGAAGACCTTGAAAGAAGATGAATTAAAGCATGGGAATGGGTGACTTGTAAGAGGAAATTCATAATCTACTAAACTTTGTTTTAAAATAAAACAACCTGATTTCATTAAAGGAGGAATGGAAGACTCAATACCAAACAGAGATGCTTTAAAGGGCATGTGTGAAATAATTATCGTGCATTGTTTTTTCTTTGAATATTCTTCAATAATGTATGCTTAGCCTATTCATGAAAAAAAAAAAAATTCGAACAGACCCTCTGGTATACCCAAAAATCACATAGCAACGCCCTTGGAAACGAAGATGCAAAACTCGGCGGTCTTCGGCAATACCCGGTTGTGACGTCATTCCCAGGACCAGGGAGAATCTTGTTGAATAGTGTGATACACACTGTCACTGCGAGTCAAGGATATCATGGAATTGTCCCAGTTTCAAGCTATCAGAGTTTGTAACAAAGGATGCCGCGGCGTTGTGTAGCAATTCATTGTTCCCATTCATGTCACCAGCTATTTGAATGGCCTAAGACCGCGACAGAGCAAGGAAATGGACACGTTTGTGCTAAGCGGAGCAACTTTCAGCCTGTGCCAACCAGCGTACTTTGCCTGAAACACTTCGTGCCCGATTGCTTTGCGAACAGAATGGCTTACGACATGGGATTTGCAAAACGGTATGCTATTTCCAATTTATATTTGTCATGATCACAACATCGCAAAACAAACTCTGAAAGAGCGGCGTAACAAACATTCAATGTGTGGATATGACACAGTGTGCCGAGTTTATTGCAAGTGTGCATGTATTACTACACAGAGGTAGGGTAGGTACACCCTAAAAAGCACAACACAAATAAATACCGATGCCCCTTCACTCGCTAATGGATGTAGGCCTGCGCCACGGGTGCAGACAAGAGATAGCTCAGCCTGCAGAAATTTTTGTACCATACAGAAGCGGGATCACACGTTCGACTATAAAAAATAATTTAGAAAATTACCATTCATTCAATCTCTTCGGGTCTCGACGCCACTCCATGTCTGGCTGGTTTAGCACAACTTCCACGACATCCATAACGTCGGGCTCGTGCATGGACGGTCCAACAACCATCAACCTTTCATATTCCTCTTCTTCTTACAACTCTTCGAAGACGTAGGCACCCTCTGAAGAACTTACACCAATGTCCTCGTCGGAATAATCCGATGAAACTTAACTGCCGCTGTAGTCTTGTAGTGAGTTCGCCATGTACAATGTATTGAATGCAGAGAATGCTGTGATCGTGTTCTGGAATTGACGTCACACATCCGGGTTCCAGATTTTCGCGGGAAATATAACTTGACCGGAAAATCGAAATAAATCAATTTGGGGGAATTATTTTCAGATTTCCTTTTTTACTCATATTAGAGAGATGGTTTGCGAGCTAATTCTCCCTTTTTAAAATTTTCAGTTGTTACTTCACATAAGCCCTTTGAGTGTTGATCACCATTTATGAGTCTGCGAGGCTTCAGAGAAAACTTCTTTCAAATTAGTATTATATTCCGATTTAGCCTCCCTATAAACATTAGTTGCTGTGTTTCGCATGGCAACTTAATTATCCCAACAATGACCAGAGATTGTAGGCAGCATGCTTGTCCTTATCAGTGCGCTCACAAGCAGAGATAAAACATTACCTTAGATATCGATTTTTACCCTAGATTTTAGCAAATTACCATAGATCTTAGTTTTTGTTGAAGATATGATTTTCTTTGTTCACAATACTTTTAATGACGATTGCACAACTGAACAGGTTTAATTTTAGGTAGCAATTAACCATAATACGCATCACATCTTTAGCATAAATGGTATCATTAAGAAATGATACCTCCTTCAACATAAAAAATACTTCTCTTTACAAAATAGAAAAAAAATGCAATTACTAACTGAGAGTAAGACTATCAAACTAGATCGTCATTAATAATTATCATTACAAGATACAAAGAAAAACCACCTTTTCAGATACTACCTGAGAGTAATACTATCCAAAGTGTTATCTCACTAGATCAACAATAATAGTTATGTTTACAAACCACACAGAAAAAAACACATTTTCAAATACTAACTGACAGTAAGACTATTGAAAGTTATCACACTAGATCATCAATAAGTCTTCTCATTACAAAGTACAAATAAAAGAACTTTTTCAAATATTAACTGACAATAAGCCTGCTGTTCTATGTTTCATAGAACAACAACTCAAACTGTTTAGATATGAGATTCTTGTCTTCCTGATCTGTAGCTTTACCCTTTACTTTTTTTTAAATCTAACAGTTGTCTATCTGCAACCAACTGATGACCGGAGATTCCTTTGCTTTTAAGACCATTTTTGGTGTGCAGTAAAGTCTTCAGACTAGTACTTTTTAATCTACCTCTGATAGCAGTTTTAATTCTTCGTAGATGACTAAAGAGCCTTTCTGTAGATGCGTTGAAGTGCTTTATGGATAATGTACACGCCTCTGATA
>NW_020872404.1:408904-416404 GCF_003789085.1 Penaeus vannamei
TCCTTCTACTTCTCTTCTTTCTTCTTTCTTTCTTTTCTCTCTCTTTGTTCTTCTTCTTCTCCTCTCCTTTTGGTTCTTTCTTATTGTTCTGTTTTATCCTTCTCTTTTTCTTTTTTCTGGCCCCCTCCGTCCCCCCCTGCCTTTTTTCTTCCTTGCTTCCTCTCTCTCTTTTCCCCTGTCTCTTCTGCCTTATTCTTCTATTCCTTTGTTTTCTCTTTCTTTCTCTTTTGTTGCTTTTCTCTTCTCCTCCTTCTTCTCTCTTTTTGTGTTTTTTTTTTTTTTTTTTTTTTTTTTTTGCTGGCACCGTGCGTCCCTCACCCCTCTTTTTTATTCCTTGCTGCTGTGTCCTTTGGCTGCTTTTTGCGCGCTCCGCCCGCTGCCTCTGCGTCTGCTGGGCTCGATCCTCGCTAGCTCCCTCGCCCTCCAGCTGGCCTCTGCCCTGATGCTCCTGCTCACCTCGCCTCCCCTTGCTACAGCCTTCCCTCCCTTGGGTCGCGCGGCCCCCGTCCTCCATCCCTGCTTCTAGCCGCTTGGACTGTCCGCTTTATTCTCAAGATAAGAAAAGTAACTATGGATACGATGAATAAGGAATCTTTAGGTTAATTCTTTTGTTTCTTGTTATTTGTGTTGCTGAAATAATGTATTTAGAGAAAGAAAGGAAGGAAAAAGAGGAGCTAGATGAGAATGAAAAGACAAAATAGAGAGAGAAGACCAGAGAGAAGAGAATGTAGAGAGAAAGTTGAGAGAGAGTAAGAGTGCCGATAGAGAGACCGGGGAGAGAAAGAGTGAGATAGAGAGACAGAGAGAGATAGAAAGAGACCATAAAAATGAAGCAGAAAAAGCAGACAAGCTAAAATGAAGAAAACAAAAACAAAGAAGAAAAAAAAAAACAAAAAAGAAAACATAATTTTCCGTCCCATCTCTTGTTTACATCGCATGTTTATGACTCGAATTTTATGACCTTGTTTACTCGTCTACATGAACGGTCTCTTGTACGAGGTCAAAGTTTAGCCAAAGTCTCTGTGTGTTTCTTCTGACCTTTTGACCTCCGCCGACAACCGCCTCTTTCTTGTTAGTTGGAAAGAGCTGTTTGTCTGTCTTTATGTCTATGGGGAGTCAGTCTGTCTGTCGAGTTGGCGATGTGTTGGGAGAGAGAGAGTGTGGTGTTGTTGGGAGTGTGTGTGTGTTTGCTGATGTGTGTGTTTGTATTTGTTGATGTGTGTGTGTGTTTGTTGGTGTGTGTGTGTGTTTGTATATTTGTTGATTGTGTTTGTTGATATGTGTGGTGTTTGTGTATTTGTTGATGTGTGTTTTGTTGATGTGTGTGTTTGTTGTGTGGTGTGTGTGCTTACGTGTGTTTGTGTGTATGTGCTTATTGTTGATGTGTGTGTGTGCTTACGAGTGTTTGTGTGTGTGTTTGTTGATGTGTGTGTGTGTGCTTTACAAGTGTTTTGTTGATGTGTGTGTGTGTGCTTACGGAGTGTTGTGTTGATGTGTGTGTGTGTGTGCTTACGAGTGTTTGTTGATGTGTGTGTGTGCTTACGAGTGTTTGTTGAATGTTGGTGGTGTGCTTACGAAGTGTTTGTTGATGTGTGTGTGTGCTTACGAGTGTTTGTTGAAGTGTGTGTGTGTGCTTACGAGTGTTTGTTGATGTGTGTGTGTGTGCTTACGAGTGTTTGTTGATGTGTTGTGTGGTGTGTTTATGTGTGCTTTGTTGATGTGTGTGGTGTGTTAATGTGTGCGTTTGTTGATGTTTGTGTTTGTTTGTGAGTGTTTGCTGATTGTGCTGTGCGTGTTCCTTAGTGTGTGTGTTAGTAGATGTGAGTGTGGGTGTGTGGGTGTCTTTGTGAGTGTTTGTTAATGTGTATGTGTGCGTTTGTTTGTAGATGTGCATGTGTGTCTGTTTGTGGATACGACTGTGTGCCCCATTGTATGTGAGTGTGTTTGTTTGTGGATGTGTCTGTATCCTTGATTGTATGTGCGCGTGCTTGTTTCTGGATGTGTGTGCGTGTTTGTATGTGTGTGCTTGTTTAAGTGTGTTATTTTTGCTTGTGTATCATGCGTGGTTAGATGTAAAATTGATTAAATTGCGATTACACCTGACAGGTGCGTTCATGACACTCTGCATATATCATGAGTATTAAAAAGTGAGTATTAAAAAAGAGTTAATTTATGACTATAAGGAAAAATAGAGAGGTTAGATAGATAGATAGATAGATAGAGAGAGAGCGAGAGAACGAGAGAGAGAGAGAGAGAGAGAGAGAGGAGAGAGAGAGAGAGAAGAGAGAGAGAGAGAGCAGAGGAGAGAGAGGAGAGAGAGAGGAGAGGGAGGGAGGAGGAGAGGAGGAGAGGAGGGGATGAGGGAGAGACGAGAGAGAAGAAAGGAGAGAGAAGAGAGAGAGAGAAAAGGAGAAGAGAGAGAGGAGAGAGGAGAGAGAGAGAGAGAGAGAGAGAGAGAGAGAGAGGGGGGGGGGACGGGGGATGGGGGATGCAGGGGGGGGAGGTTGGGTGCGGGGAGGGGAGGGGGGCGGGGGGCGGGGGGGGGGGGGGAGGGGGGGGTGGGGGTGGCGGGGGGGGGGGGGTGGGGGGGGGGGGGGGTGGGGGGGGGGGGTCGGGGTGGGGGGGGGGGGGGGGGGGGGGGGATGGGGGGGTGGGGAGTGGGGGGGGGCGTGGGGGGGGGGGGGGGGGGGGGATGGGGCGGGGGGGGGGGGGGGTCGGGGGGGGGGGGGGATGGGGGGTGGGGGGGCGGGTGGGGGGGGGGGGGATGACGCGGGGAGGGGGCTGGGTGCTGGGGCGGTGCGAGGGAGGGGGTGGGGGGGGGGGTGGGTGGGGGGGTGGGGGTGGGGTGGTGGGAGGGAGGGAGAGAGATGATGATAGGAAGAGGAGGGAGAGGGAGAGAGAGAAAGAAAGGAGAGAGATAGAGAGAGATGAGAGGAGAGCAGCAGAGCAGAGAGAGAGAGAGGAGAGAGAGAGAGAGAGAGTAGAAGGAGAGAGAGAAGAGAGGAAGAGAGCAGGAGAAGAGGAGAGTGAGAGAGAGATGAGAGGAGAGGAGAGAGAGGAGGAGAGAGAGAGAGGGAGAGAGAGGAGAGAGAGAGAGAGAGGAGAGAAGAGAGAGAGAGAGAGGAGAAGGAGAGAGAGAGGAAAGGAGAGGGAGAGGAGAAGGAAGAGAGAAGAGAGAGAGAGAGAGGAGAGAAGACGGAGAGAGGAGAGAAGAGAGAGATGAGACGAGGAGTAGATTAGAGACGAAGAGAGGAGGAGGAGAGAAGAGGAGAGAGGAGGAGAGAGGAGATAGAGAGAGAGAGGATAGAGGAGAGAGGAGACAAGAAACAGAGAAATGGATAGAGAGAGAGAAACAGAGAGTGAGAGAGAGAAAGAAAGATTGAGAAGCAGTATCTGTACGTATCTATACAGATGAAATCAATGCTAGGAAAAAAAATATGAATAAATAATTAAGCACATGAAATATCAATCATCGTTTTTTTTCTGTTTTTAATAGGTATACTATACTAAACCCATATCTCTCCGCAATACTTGAATAAAATCCTATAGGTAACATATTTAGAGTCAGAATTAATGAAACACATATCATAACGACTGGTAATTCTACATAAATTCTTGACTTTCTATGCAGTACATAAATCCTGCAATTTGTAAGTAATACGTAGGTCTCTGTTGCACATATAATACAGTATTTAAGCTTTGCAAAACAGACTTATTATGATATGCTCTGTTAACTAAAAAAAAAAAAATAGTAATAAAAATAAATAAAATAAAATGAAAAATTACGGCATTCGTATATATTCAGATTTTATACAAAAGATCTTATGTTGCATCGTGCACAACGGAAAGAACATTTAAATGTGAAATTCTGCCACAAATGTATTATTATATGTCAACCCTCACGGAATTTGAATTTGATTTTTTTTTTTTTTTTTTTTTTTTTTTTAATTTTTACATAAAATATAAGGATTGGAATAAGAGGGAGACTGGTCATTTTGCAATTCAGGAATATTAATTTTGATCATGTAAATATATCGACGTATCTATTTCATCGATAGAATACCGGTACCAATATAAAAGTATCGATCGATGTGTATCGCAATACTGCTCATATCTGAATACATGTATATATGAATGAATAAATAAATAAATAAATATATATACAATATATATATATATATATATATATATATATATATATACATATATATATACATATATATATATATATATTTATGCGCGCGCGCGCGCGCGCGCGTGTGTGTGTGTGTGTTGTGTGTGTGTGGTGTGTGTGTACATATATACACACATATACCTATATACATATATACACGCAGGTATGTATGTATGTGCATATAGAGGGTTTCTATGTAAACAAACAAACAAACATGTACAGTTTACTTATGTTCGCAACTCATAAACAGATAAATACGAAAATACGGTCGTTTCCCTTCCTCCAGAAAGAGAAACAAATTGACAAACATACCACACACAAAAATAAGATTTTTTTCCTTTTTCTTTTTTAACTTCGCGACTCGGAAACACTCGCTGTGCAGCAGAATCAGAACTTCGCCACA
Source organism: Penaeus vannamei (assembly GCF_003789085.1). Classification (NCBI taxonomy): domain Eukaryota; kingdom Metazoa; phylum Arthropoda; class Malacostraca; order Decapoda; family Penaeidae; genus Penaeus; species Penaeus vannamei. The sequence goes on from NW_020872404.1 coordinate 413,482, forward strand.
GCATCAATTATTTCGCGCGCTTTTGAAAGTGGGTTTGGAAAAAAGAAATGGGTCTGCCCTTGTGGTCTTCTTCGCGCTCTGCTTCTCATTTCTTCAATTATCTTATTATTTTTCTAATGTTCTTCGACTTTTTTTGATCTGTGTTTTTTTCTTTCTTTCTTTCTCTGCCTGTTTGTCTGGCTCTTCTTTCTGTTCTCTTTCTTGCTATTTTCTCTTTTCTTCTCCTTTTCACTTGTCTATCTCTCTTCTCTCTCTCTCTCTCTCTTACTCTCTCTCTCCTCTCTTCTACTACTCTTCTCTCTCTCTCTCCTCTCTCTCCTCTCTCTCCTGCCCCAAATCAACCAATAAATACTACTATTATAACTATAAATATATATATCAATAATATATAATATAATAATAATCATAATATTACCTAAATTTATACTAATCGCTCTATCTATTCTTATCAGCGTTCCAATGCACTCTCTCTACTACTCTCCCCTCTACTCTCTCTCTTCTCCCTCCTCTCTCTCTCTCTCATCTCTCTCTCTACTCTCTCTCTCTCTCTCTCTCTCTCTCTCTCTCTCTCTCTTCTCTCTCTCTCTCTCTCTCTCTCTCTCTCTCTCTCTCTCTCTCTCTCTCTCTCTCTCTCTCTCTCTCTGCCTGGCTCACGTTTAGTCTACCTATACATCTATCCGTAATTCAAATTTTATCAACAAATTAATTAAGTCGAATTTACTAGCCGCACTGCTTCTTAATACCCAACAACGGAATTGAATTAGGGCCTTCAAAGCCACCAAGAAAATAGTCGTGTGTTCCCCAGCTATAAAAAAGATGACAAAAAAAATTAAAAGAAAATGATTAAACATGAAAAAGAAACTCGTGGATACGGCCTTTTGAGTTAGTCTGTCAGTCAACCATAAGGTCTTGCATTCTTAGATCTCGCATCTGGGCAAATGCAGACTACATCAAACACAGGAATACATAAACATTAGTTGCTTGCCTGAAGGAGTGAGGAGGAAGAGTGGGTGAAGATGGACGGAGAGAAGCCAAAGAAAAGAAGGTGGAAAGGAGAAAGATGATGGAGATAAGAAACGGGGTGGCGAGAGGGTACGGGAGTGATAGAGAAGAGCAGTAGCGTGAGAGGAAAGGAAAAAGAGCATGGAGATCAGAGAGGAGAGAGAAATGATAAGAAAGGCAAGAAACAGGGAAGAAGAGAAAGGACGAACGAGAGAGAATCGAACTCTGGAGAGGAGACCGAGGAGAAGACGGACCCGACGGGGATAGGTGAGAACTGAGAGAGACACGTGCGCTGCCCCAGAGTCGAGCCCGAAGGCGGTGTGACCGCGCAGCACCGCGCCAGCGAACACGAGCAGCGCGCTATGACGAGAGAGGACTGCGTTGCAGAGAGAAGGAGAGAGCAGAGAGCCGAAAGAAAAAGAAATAAAGATAAGAGAAGAGACAGAGGAGAGAAAGAGACAGAGAGACAGAGAAAGAGAGAACACCATAATGAGAGTAAACTAAAAAAAGAAGAAAAGAAGGAAAGAGGAAGAAGAAGAGGCATAATGGAGAATAAAGAAGAAATAAAAGTAGAGTTTGAGGAGGAAGGATAGAAGGGGCTAAACTAAATGAAGGCGAAATGACACGAAGCCAGGAAAGAGGAAAGAGAAGAATAGAAAAGGAAACAGGAAAAGGATATAGAGGAGAGGAAAAAAGAAGTGATAGAATAGAGAATTAATGTCCATGGATCGAATCCGTAGCTATAACTATCTGTCTATCTATCTGTTTATTTATCTATTTATCTTTTTTCTGTCTCTCTGTCTACTTATCTATATGTTTATCTATCTTTCTATCTATCTATCTATCTATCTATCTATCTATGCATCTGTCTACCTACATATCTGTCTATATTTTTACTTATTTATTCACTCATTCATCTTCTTATCTATTTATTCATCTATATATCTACCTGTCTATCTACCTATCTATCTATCTATTTATCTATTTATCTGCCATTTTAAATATCTATCTATCTAATCCATCCATATACCTAATTACCTATCTATCGATCTATTATTTACCTGTCGACCTGTTTATATATCTCATTGTCTATCTATCTACTTATCTCTTTGTCTATCTATCTATCTATCTACTTTTCTGTCTGTATCTCTATCTATCTACCTAAGTTTCTACCTTTCTATCTATATACTTCTATCTATTTATCCGTCCATCTATTTCATATCTATTTTACTATGTACTAATCTATCTGTATATCTATCTATTTCTCTATCATTCTATATATCTATCTATATGACACTCTCGTAACCACAGACACACAACCATGGTCAGGGTTACAATAACAATCACACAATTCATACTCACAGTCTTACAATCACACAATTACAATCATATTAATCACAATCACCTTCTCACTATCAGTCACTATCACAATCACTCTCTCACTATCACTTTCATTCACTATCACAATCTTTCTCACAATCACACAATCACATAATCACATTACTCACATTCACCCTCTCACTGTTAGTCACTATCACGATCTCTCTCACACTATCATCCAATATTACGATTACCCATTCACTATCAATCAGTCACAATCGCCTTCAGGTTATCAGTCACTATCAAATTTAAATGTTCACAATCCCCCTCACACTATCAGTCACTATCACAATCTCTCTCACACTATCAGTCACCATCACAATCTCTCTCACACTATCAGTCACCATCACAATCTCTCTCACACTATCAGTCACCATCACACTCTCACACTGTCAGTCACTATCACAATCTTTCTCACACTATCAGTCACCATCACAATCTCTCTCACACTATCACTATCCACAATCTTTCTCACACTATCCAGTCACTATTACAATCCTTTTCTCACACTGTCACAGTCACTATCACAATCAACTTCTCA
>NW_020872404.1:423904-428904 GCF_003789085.1 Penaeus vannamei
AAGAATTGATATAAGATATGATACCCATAGAGCAGTTTGTATGGTATATCAATAATGCAATGACCTCTAAATGGTAAAATATATCTGCAGGAAACTATGAGAAAATGTAACCTAAAAAAAATGGTAACACAGACACAGTGAATTTTTTATCATTTCAGGGTTTTCGTGTAATCGCTAATTTCAAATATTCCCTGTAACACTATAAATATGATTTAGCTCCCCCCCCCCCTCCGCCCCAACCACGCCCAGGAAGATGAAGAATCCTTCACATATTCACGACAAGCAAGGGGGGGCGTCACTTCATATTATTGGAGGGTGTAAAAAAAAAAAATAATAAAAATTGCCCTGTTGAAATACATTTGCATTGCTAATTAATCTACTAAATCGAGTTCCAATTATTTCCATATTTATGACCTATTTAACAGTCTTTTTTTCAATGAAATCGGACAGAAATTTTATTTTGTTTTGGCATTTGACTGTTTTATCTACCCTGCCCTGTCCTGCAAAAAGCAGTATTTTTTCGGTTTTTCCCAAAATAGTAGTGTTTTTTCAATTTTTTTTACGATAGGGGGAGGTGAGCATGTAATTATTGTCTATATTATCTTCATCATGATAACAAAAATGAAATGGGAAATAGGAAAGAGGGAGGAGAGAGAGAGAGAGAGAGAGAGAGAGAGAGAGAGAGAGAGAGAGAGAGAAGAGAGAGAGAGAGAGAGAGAGAGAGAGAGAGAGAGAGAGGAGAGAAAATGAAAGAGAATGAGAGAGGACAGAGAGGACACCCCCCCCCCCGAAAAAGCCACATCCCTAAGGCAGGACCTGGCCACACAGGAGCGCCCTTGGCCGAGTCTCTCCGACGCCTCTCCTGCCGCGAGTAGTGGAGGATGCCTTGCTGTCCAAGGCTTACGTCACTGGAGTCCTCTGCTTCTGACGTATCGACCAATTCCTTGTATATTATTTGTTATTTATCTCGGAATATGTCTAGTACCATTTACGTCACTTACTTATTTACCTATAGTACCACTTGCATTACTTACTTATCTATCTCTAGTACCACTTCCGTCACTTATTCATCTATCTCTAGCACCATTTATGTCTATATATATGGATAGGAGAGGAGTGAGAGGAATCCATCAATGCCAATATCCTCGTGATCGGTTTTGCGAAGGTATTCGGAATATTCTTATCCTCTTTCACAAGATTCCAAAGTTTTCTTCGTACTCAGTTTAAAAAAAAAACAAAAAAAAAAAAAGAAAAAAAAAAAAAGCGGATTACTTTTTGCATGTTTTTTTTTTCTTTCTTTTTTCTTTTTTTTTTTTTTTTTTTTGCTGTATAGGATTTAGTCGAAATTCCAAAACTATTTTTTTCCGATAGAGTTTAAGATACGTGTGAACTTTTTAAACGTCTTTTTGTGTGTATGCTTTAGGGAGGAGGGAGGGAAAGGAAGGAGAGAGAGAGAAGAAGAGAGAAGAGAGAGAGGAGAGAGAGAGAGGAGAAGAAGAGAGCAGAGAGAGAGAGAGAGAGAGAGAGAGAGAGAGAGAGAGAGAGAGAGAGAGAGAGAGAGAGAGAGAGAGAGAGAGAGAGAAGAGAGCAGAGAGAGAAGAGAGAGAGAGAGAGAGAGAAAGAGGAGAGAGAAAGAAAGAAAAGAGAGAGAAGAGGGAGAGAGAGAAATAGAGAAAGAGAGAGAAAAAAAACAGACAGACAGACAGACATACAGACAGACTGAGAAAAAGGTGGGGGAGAGAGGAGAGAAAGAGAGAGAGAGAGAGAGAGAGAGAGAGAGAGAGAGAGAGAGAGAGAGAGAGAGAGAAGAGAGAATAGAGAAAGAGAAAAGAGAGACAGGGACAGACAGACGAAGAAAGAGAGAGAAAAAAACAGACAGACAGACAGAGAGAAAGAGTGAGAGAGAGAGAGAGAGAAAGAGAGAGCGAGAGAGAGAAATATATAGAGAGAGACAGACACAGACAAACAGACAGACAGACATACAGAGAAAAAAACAGACAGACAAAGAAATCCACTTTCGTCTGAAATACAAAAGGATTCTCCCCCACCCCCACCCCCCACCCCACACGCCCACCTCACTTCTCGCCTCAAATCCTTCAATCCTTCGAGGGGAGGCGAGTGCACGGGAGGATCAGGGAGTGTGTCTGTGTTTTGGGTCGCTCTATATTTGATGGGAATTTTGGGTTGGTCGTGTGAGTACGTGTGTATGTATGGATGTACATACATTTTATATGTGTGTGTGGGTGTGTGTTAGTGTTAGTGTGTATGTGTGTGTGTGTAGGTCGTGTGAGTACGTGTATATGTATGTATGTATATATGCATACATTTATATATGTGTGTGTGTTGTTGTTGTGTGTGTGTATGGGCGTGTGTGTGTGTGTGTGTGTGTGTGCGTGTGTTGTGTGTGTGTGTGTGTGTGTGTGTGTGTGTGTGTGTGTGTGTGTGTGTGTGTGTGTTGTGTGTGTGTGTGTGTGGTGTGTGTATGTGCGCGTGTATGTGCATGTGTGTGTGTGTGTTTGTATGTGTGTGTGCATGTGTATATGTATATGTCTGTGTGCGTGTGTGTGTGTGTGCGCATGTGTATGTGTCTGTGTGTGTGTATGTGAATGTATGTGCATGTGTATGTGTGTGTGTGTGCATGTGTATATGTGTCTGTGTGCGTGTGTGTGTGTGTGTGCATATGTATGTGTCTGTGTGTGTGTATGTGAATGTATGTGCATGTGCATGTGTGTGTGTGTGTTTGTATGTGTGTGTGCATGTGTGTATGTATTGTCTGTGTCTGTGTGTTGTGTGGTTCATGTCTGTGTGCGTGTGTGTGTGCATTCAATGATTCAGACCCGGGCCATTTCCCAGCCAAACCTCTCCAAAGGGCACCACGCAGTCCTCGATCCACTGGGCCGCAGACCTTGCTGTGTGGAGGACGTCTCGCCGGAAGACACTTGGCGAGCTCGAGGAAAATCGGCCAGATGGTCACACGCCAGCGCCAGGTAGACATGTTGGTTAAATTTGACGTTCTTTGGAATAATAATAACAATAATGATAATTATAATGATAATAATAATGATGATGATAGTGATGATAATAATGATGATGATAATGATAATAATAATGATGTCGATTAATAATAATAATATAATATAATAATAATAATAATAAATAATAATAATAATAATGATAATATAATAATAATAAAATAATAATAATAATAATAATAATAATAATAATAATAATAATAATAATAATAACAATAATAATGATAATAACAATAATTATTAGTATTATTATTATTATTATAATAATAACAATAATATTAATAGCAATAATAATAATAATAATAATAATAATAATAATAATAATAAAAAAATAATAATATAACAACAACAATACTACTAAATAAATAATAATAACAACAACAACAACACTAATAACAATAATAATAATAATAAATAATAATAATATATATAATAATAATAACAAAACACGTTTCCCAAGGCCCCTGCCAGTACAGAAACCCACGAGCGAGTCCGGGTTACTTTCCTGCGTGCTGCACGTAGGGGCTGGGTGTTCTCCCCAAGAGATCTTTGCCGTTGGGGATTTGACCCTGAGGTTTGCTTTGGGGAGGATCAAAGCCCTTCGAGAAATCCCACGACCCCCTGCCCTAGGTCCCTGGGATGCGGACTCCAGCCCTCAGGAAATCGTGCCAGCTGTTTCTTGACTGGACTATGGACTCTAGAGTTGACTGGACTGTTATCTATGGACTCTGGACTCTGGAGTTGACTGGACTATTATTTATTGACTGGACTCTGGACTCAGGAGTTGACTGGACTGTTATTTATTGACTGGACTCTGGACTGGATATAAGGGTTTTTGAAATTCATACTTAAAAATCTAATAAAATGTTTATTTCACGTTTCATTTGTGTTTGCATATCTAGAATATTTTTCTTTTTATGTATTTCTCAGTCCTAGCCCTTATAGTCGAGTCTTTGGGGCATACAACCAAGGAATTGGCCCGGGCATTGCCAGATTTCTGCACCCCCCCCCCCCCACTGAGCCACGTTCAATTATTCACTAATCTCTTAACTTCCTTCGCCTGCCTTTTTTAGTCCTATAATTTGGGCTAATTATTCCATTAATTCCACCCTAGGCGCTACGGTAACAAAACAGCTCTTAGGTGAATGAAGAAAACCAGGGTGGAAAAAGGTGAAGTCAAGAGAGTGTTCATTTTCACCCTTTCGACACGACGGCATAAGGGCGATGGGCTGGCTTCTCTCTCGCGCGCTCTGGTCCGGCGCGACGGCCCCCTGGGGTTGCTAGATAGTTTTTATCTGTATGATTTTACCTAAAAAAAGTGGGTGCAAAGGGGAAAAAGGAGTACGTGAATATAATCTCTCCTCTCTCTCTCTCTCTCTCGTGTACACACACACACACACACACACACACACCACACACACACACACATATATAATATATATATATATATATATATATATATTATATATATATATATATATATATATATATATATATATATATATATATATATATATATATAGCAAGAAAGAGAGAGTGATCTATATACATATATGTATAAGTATATACACGTTATATATATATATATATATATATATATATATATATATATATATATATATATATATATATATACATATGTATGTATATGTGTACATATATATATAAATATTTATACATTTTTTACATTTTGCTCTAACAATAGGCCTATCAGTGATCTAGAATTGGGTCATTTTTTTCTCTCTCTCCTTTTCTTTCTTTTACCAGTATCCCATAAAAGAAGCAAGTAGGTAATATAATCTGTAATTCTTAGCTACATTCCCCACTCCCGATTTCTCCTTTTTCAGATTCCAAACCCATTCTTCTGTTGTTGTTTTTCCGCAAAAACTTCGTGATTCGTAAACTTGGTTTTGAGTTAGAAAGTTTGTTTTGTCAGCAGCTGAAGTTCCCGTCTGGATGTGGGAGCTG
>NW_020872404.1:433904-453904 GCF_003789085.1 Penaeus vannamei
ATGTGTATATATATATATATATATATGTATATTATATTATATATATATATATATATATATATATATATATATATATATATATATATATATATACATGCAAGTGTGTGTGTGTGTGTGTACATATATGAATCATGTATATATTCTGTGTATTTGTGTCAAACATTCATTCCAGCCACATAGATAAATTTTTTTTGTTTTCTTTTAGCAAGTGATAGAAGGTGCCCTGACCTCGAAAGAGACTCAATATAGAATTCCCTGGCCTTGAAGCAGGTCAGGAAAGGTCGAGGAAGAGTTGACCAGATTCTCGAAACTTTTGAAAAGGGGAAGACAGGTCACGGTAAAGAAAAGTGGATAAAGGGAAAGAGACAGGAATAGAAGATATAAAAGAAAGGACATTGCAAAGAAGCCCCCGCCAATAGGGAGAAAACACACACGCACACACACACACACACACATACACATGCACGCACGCACACACACACACCTCTTTATCTCTCTCCCTCACTTTCTTTTTAACTATGTTTGTTTATCTATTTATTTATCTATTCATCTATTCATTCTTTATAGGAAGAAGGGAAGGGAGGAGAGAGAGAGAAAGGCAGAAAGAGAGAGAGACAATGAGAGAAAGAGAAACGGATTGATAGATAGATAGAAAAGATATATAGATAGAGAGAGAGAATGGGAGAGAGACTGATAATCACAATTACAATGTGATTCATCATAAAACTATATCAACCAATGATAATAACGATTGCGATTACAGTATTGATAACATCATAATAACCAATATAATTTTAGCAGTAATCATCGTAGTATGATCTTTATGATGAAAAAGTACCAGGAAACATGAACATAATATCTAAAATACTATTAAGTAATAGACTTCAAATAAATGACTTACGTGGGTATATTACATATTTTCCTTACTCTCAATTTATTCCGTTACTCCTGAAATTATATTCCAATCGACCGAACTAGAAATTTGGAGGATGGAAGGTAATTTATAGCCCGGGCAATATTCCATGTGAGTGATTTGAGTCAATTAGATTGGGAGTAAAACTGAGTGATGATTGGCGATGTGAATATTAAAGGGTTATACTCTCTCTCTCTTTCTCTCTCTCTCTCTTTCCTCTCTCTCTCTCCTCTCTCTCTCCTCTCTCTCTCTCTCTCTCTCTCTCTCTCTCTCTCTCTCTCTCTCTCTCTCTCTCTCTCTTTCTCTCTTTCTCTCTTTCTCTCCTCTCTCTCTCTCTCTCTCTCTCTCTCTCTCTCTCTTCTCTCTCTCTCTCTCTCTCTCTCTCTCTCTCTCTCTCTCTCTAACCCACCCTTATCTTCCCTTTCCTTTTTATTTTTTATATCCTTTTTCCTTTCCCTTCCCTTCTTTTGTTTTTTCCGTTTACCCTCCCTCTCTGTTTGTCTCTCTTCCTTTTCCTTCACCTTTTTTTTCAATCTCCCATTCTCCCTACCCCTCTCCTCCTTCTCCCTATCCCTTTCATTCTCATTCTTCCTCTCTCTCTCTCTCTCTCTCTCTCTCTCTCTCTCTCTATATATATATATATATATATTATATATATATATATATATATATATATTATATATATATATATATATATATCATACACACACACACATTCTTATCATCAGTAGCAGTGTCATTTATATCATTACTATTCTCGTTATCATGAAATGGAGGAGACAGAAGCTTAGAGAGAGAGAAAAAGGGAAATACGTACAGATAACATTTATTTAACCAATATACACACATAGAGACAGTTTGACATACGCGAACAGAAATAGAATAGTTGAGTCTCCTGAGCATAAAACCTCTCATAAGCAACCTTGTTATGGAGGAATCAGTGTGTATATATAGTCCCGAGTCTAAAATTTCAATAAATAAAAAATAGACAGTAAAGGATGCATAACGAAGAACAGACTATTAATTCGGAAAGGGGGAACAGAGGGGACGCAAAGAGGAAAGGGAATGGGTAAGGAAAAGGGAGAGAGGAGAAAATGAAAACTTAGAGAAAAAGAAAGGGAAGAGGAGGAGGAGGAGGAGAGGACTCAGAGGAAGGGGGAAAGGAGAGGAGGGAGGAGGAGGAGAGGCTCATAGAAAAAAACGAATAAGGAGAGGGAGAAGGGAATAGGGAGCGAAGGGAGGAAGGAGGAGGAAGAAGTAGGAGACATAAGTAGAGCTTAAAACGAGAGGGAGGACGGAGTTTAAGGAAGATTTTATTTGAAAGTGAGAGGGAGTGGCAGGGCGGGGAAGGAAGGGAGAAGAAAGAAAATGAGAAAGGAGAGAGTCAAGGAAAGAGAGACTGAGAGGAAGAGAGAAAGGGAGAGGAGGGGGAGAGTGAAAGGGAGAGGAGAGGGAGAGGAAAGAGAAAGGAAGAGGAGAGGAGACTGAGAGGGAGAGGAGGGGAAAGATAAAAAAAAAAAAAAATCCCAAAATGAGCCATGATGAATAAAAAATAAATTTGTTATAATAAGATAAAGGGGTAATGATAATGATGATGATGATGGTTAGAACAATGCTAATGATAATAATAGAAATAATGATAATGATAATAATAATGATAATAATAATGATAATGATAATGATAATAATAATGATAATGATAGTAATAATGATAATGATGATAATAATGATATAATAATGATTAATGATAATGATAATAGTAATGATAATGATAGTAATAATGATAATAATAATGACTGTAATGATAATAATGATAACGATAATGATAATTAGATTATGAAAATAATAATAATGATAATGATAATAATTATGACAATGATAAGGATAATAATTATCATGATAATGATAAAAATAACAATAATAATGATAATGATAATAAAAAATAACAATCGCAATAATGATAATGATGATATCAGATATTTTGATGTTAATAATGATAATGATGTTAATGATGATGATAAAAAAATAATAACGATGATAATAATAATGACAATAATAATGAAAATAGTAATTTTAATATTATTAATAATAATGATAATAATGATAATGGTAATATCAATGATAATAATAATGATAATAATAATAATAATAATAATAATAGTAAAAACAATGAGGATAATGATAATAAAAGTAACTATCGTGATCATGATAATAATCATCATAATAGTAATAATAAAATGAATAGTGATTATGAAGATGTTGGAAAGGATAATGATAAAGATAACTAACATACAAACAAATAAAACAGTTTAACGTATACACCTCAATGACCATAGACAGCCATTCACGTACCTTGATAAACCATATAATAAATATAAAGACGAAGAAGATGGAACAAAATCAGTTTATCAAAGTATAGAGATAACAACGGAATTAATTAAGATATGAGAAGAATCACAACGTTGACTTAGCAAATTGTGAGTAATTAAGATTTCCTTTAGATTCCTTATCAGATTTCTGGGGATTAATTTGATAAAGCGTCAGGAGGGAGGGAAGGAGAGAGAGGAAAGAGAGGGAAGAAAGAGAGAGAGAGAGAGAGAGAGAGAGAGAGAGAGAGAGAGAGAGAGAGAGAGAGAGAGAGAGAGAGAGAGAGAGAGAGAGAGAGAGAGAGAGAGAGCGGGAATGAGGGAAGGAAGGAAGGAGAGAAAGGAGAGAGGAAAGAAAGAGAAAGAGAGAGAGAGAGAGAGAGGAAAGAGAGAGAATGAAAGAGAAAGTGAGAGAGGGGATGAGGAAGGAAGGAAGAAGAGAGAGGAGGGAAAGAGAGAGGGAAAAAAAGAGAAGAGAGGAGGGAGAGAAGAAGATAAAGAAGGAGATAGAGGAGGAATAGATGCCAGAAAAGGGCTCTGGCAGAGGAGATACCCCAACCGGAGGTAAAACAAGATGAAATTAGCATCAGAATTTTCGCCTCAAACTGTAGTTTTCTTATCTGAAGTTGTACTTTACAAAAGCTCTGCACATCTTGCCGTTTTAACCCTTTAAAGGCCCCCCCCCCTCAAAAAAAAAAAAATTGCGCCACCAAGGGTCATTCAATAAATGATCGAGTTGTCACAGTTAGCTCAGTCACAAGTGTATAACTAGGATATCCCAACTCTACGGGCTTCTCCGCCGCGTTTCAGTGTTTCATTTTCATCATGACCATATATGTCCTTATATATTTGTGGCAGCGTCGTAGGCCGACATAGGTCAAGGCAAACAAACTGACCCAAAAGGGAATCTAATATTTGAATCACAAACTAATAAATCACCTTTCTCCTTTCTGGTGTGTGCTCTTAACTACATAAATAAATCAGTGTAAGTATACAATGATCCTTTCTCGTCATGCACGTGCTTGTGTGTGTGTGTGCGTGTGTGTGTGTGGTGTGGTGTATGTATGAGAGAGAGAGACGGGAGAGAGGAGAGGAGAAGAGAGAGGAGAGGAGAAGAGAAGGAGAGGAGAAAAGAGAGGAGAGAGAGAGAGAGAGAATGCAAAAAGTATGAGAGTGTAACTGCGTGTACGTGTGTACGTGTGAGTGCGTATACGTGTGAGTGCGTTACGCTGTGAGTGCGTGCGTGTGGTGCTGAATGTGAGTGCGTGTGTGTGAGAGTAAGTACGCGGCTACAAGCCGATCGAAACCAGGCCAGTTGGACCTAACAGAAGTCGAGGATCAGTCAGTTGTACGGTGGAGTCGCGGGTAATGTTTGTGTGGTGTGTTGTGCACAGTGCATTGTACGTGTTCGATTGTGTCGATAACGCGGCGATAACTGAGGGCTCGTCGTGTGTGCGTACTTCAAAGGTTTCTGTTGTCTCAGCTCCGTTCGCGATTCAATTCAATTTCTTGCACTGATTGAGATAGATTAGATGACATGCTAAATAATTGATATATATTCACTTTCAGTATCCAAAAATAATGATTGACACTAATGATATAGATATGGCCGAGATATCTAATCGCATGAATTATCATGAAGGTTATATTACTAAATATATTTGAGATGATACTACATACTATGTGAATGCTCTGACAAAAACACACATATTGATGTGCTGATGACCCTGTATTAGACTCAGGTAAGTAACTAGCTTAATATATATCGTGTACCATGCATATATAATCTCACGATACATATGTTATTAAATAGTTATCTAATTAATAGTATTCACATCCTATCACTAATCCGTACGTCTCCTTCTCTATCGTGCTACATATTCTTGTTCTTTCGACTGCACACTGCACTCTTATACTTGTACTTCTTTCAATCCCTCCCACTCTCTACTCTCCTTGCTTACCGTTTTTGTCCTTTTTAGAAGTCTATTAAGTTTCATTACACACCCCTTTACATCTAACCAACAAAATCCAATATCTATCTCTTCCACCTTACGCGTTCTCTACATTCGCCTACTCCCCACCTGCAAAGACCTACTTAGACAGCCTATCCTTTTCACGTTACTCTCGCATTCCTCTAACCCCATCTCATTACTCTACTTACACAATGATCGTGCACAAGTGGACTCCCGCTCAACCATTACTATATACCATATCTCAGTTCTATTCAACCATCGCACTGACTACACTACACTCGCTACATCCATATACCCTCATCATCTACTGCATATCTCACTATACACAGTTCATCTATGATCTATCAATTAGTAGTCAAGTAATTTAATTGCCTTCCTATAGCATTTTTCCTCCACACATCAGTACTTCGTCGGTCTATTCACCTTTGTCACTAAAGTGCTCTCTAGCTTACCGAGGCGCCTCGTTGTACTGCTTCCTTCCTACCGCTCTGCGCGCCCCACTCACAGCTATCCCTTGACTGTTCACTCCCTGGCGTTTTGGCATTGAATGTGCGCCTCCATTCTCTCTACTCCTTGCTGTAACCGTATTGTTGTTTTAAAAGACATATATATTGCCTCCTTCATTTCTACACACCGACGCTCCTCTCTTCCCTTCCTCCCCGTCTCCCGCTCTTTCGTCTTTCTTCCTTCCCTCTCTCCCTCTCATCGCTCTCCTTGTAGTTGCACTCCCATTCTTTTCGCTTGGAGAGGTTCCCGCATCCACTGCTGAGAGCTCTCTCCTTGCGATGCGGGTGATGTGAACCGAGAGTTATGGAGAGAGATGATGTGTGATCTGAAAAGGGCCTAATATAATTCCTCCTTAGCACTCTGCGACCGCCTCTCTTCTCTTTACCTTGCCCGTTCACTCTGCGCGCGGGCACACGTGGCCGACGAGGCGGGCAGAGAGCCATCCCGCACTCTCTCCCTCGCGTGCGTTCCTTCCTGGTCACCGTTGATGTCACCACTCTCTCTCTCTCAGATGCGCGACAACGCATATGACCTTGCGAACTGACTCCCCCTGTCGTCTCGTATGATGTCCTGACTGCACTATGCCCGTACAGTCGACGCCGACCGTCAGTACTGCGTACAAGTGAACTGACTTTGCGAGACTTCATGTCAAGCGGTCTGACCCCAGCTCTTACGTCTTTCCCTCGAGCTATCACGGAAGCGGGGACGCGCATCTCGGGAATGCAGCGACAGAAAGGAAGGAGACAAAGGGAGAGAGGAAACGACCATACTCTCTTACAGTATGATACCACTAACTGTCACTCATCCCCGCTGCTCTCTACGTGTATCCGATTCGACGAGTTCCACTCTGTCCCTTCGATCCCGATCTGTAGGCGCACACTATCGCGATTTCCCTCTCCCTCCTTCTGAGAGCGATAAGCGAGGAATTCGATTAACGACCATAGTGTCAGCGAGAGTCGGCTCAACTTCGACGGAACGGTAAGCCGCTTACATGTATAGTAGACCTGAGCGAGGCGACAAGTAGAGAGGTGCACCTAAACCCAACTCACGTCTTCGCGTTAGCGTGATAAGAAGATTATCTATCCGTGCTGAGACTGCTAGACGATATATGAAGATACACCACACATCGTACTGCAACTTATGCCACAGGATTGCAACAAGAGAGGAGAATTAGAGTGCATGCGTCGTTCGAGTGGCAGAGAATAAACGCTCTATGGCGTCAGTATGGATCATACGTGTCCAGAGACCGGAGGAGCTAAAAATCAAAGATCGAAGAAAATTTTTGAGTGCGATCGAGGTAGATGTTTCGGCGCGTGCAGAACGGGGTATGTGTAGGTGTTCTCAGTGTCTCGTAATTGTTGTACTTTACAAAAAGCTCTGCACATGCTGTGTCCGTCGCTTGTGAAACCCTTTTGTTAAAGCCCCCCCCCCTCAAAAAGAGAGGGAACAAAATAGTTGCGCACCAGAGAGTGGTTGCTATTCAAGAGTTGTAATGATCGAAGTTGTCACCCGCTAGTGTTAGCTTCGAAGTCACAGAGTGTATTCTGGAGTAATCCAAAACTCTACCGAAGGTCTATTGTACTTCCTCGCTTCTGTGCCCTTTCGTGTTTCGAGTGTTTGCATCAATTATCACGAATCAGATCTATATCTCTATTATTACTTAGATAACACTTGTCTTGTAACATACTATTTGTGGACAGACGTCGTAGGCCGTGGAACACTGATGTGAAACGGAGGCAAACAAAGGGGAAACTGACCCAAAAGGGAATTCTAATATTTGAATCACAAACGTAATAAGGAGTCACCTTTCATCCCTATCTCGATGTGTGCTCTTAACTACATAAAATGTCAAAAATCAGTGTGAAGTTATATCTCAATGACTCATTCGCTCATGCCACTGGTGCTTCGTGTGTGTGTGTAGTTGTGCTGTGCTGTTGTTCTTGTTTGTGTCGTTCGTCTGGTGCTATTTCGTCGCCCGTGATGCTTGAGAGTACGTGATGATCAGTGTAGCATCTGCGTGTCTTGCTCCGTAAGTTCTTTCCTAGAGGAGAGTCTCCCGAGAAGATTCCTCTCTCTTCGTACCTTAGCTAGGCAGTAGGTGCTAGAAGCGCACACCCTGAAGTGTCAAAAAACTGGTAGACTGTGCTCGTACTGATCTAGCAAGTGATCCTATTTATATCTCTGCGTGCTCTCTCTCTCTCTATCGTAGATGTACTATCCTGAGTAATCATATCTAGATCGTAAGTCATAATGCTACTATCTATCTATGCTCTCATATTCTGCAGTCTAAGTCTCTCTCTTCTCTGTAACTTGCCTTGCGTTTCTGCTTACTGCCTCTACTGTCTGCTCATCTCGTCTGCTCTGTCTCTTATACGTGTGCTGGAGTGGTCGTGTACGCGTGTGAGGTCGCGCTGCGTGTTGTTGTGACAGTGTGATGTGGTGTGTGTAGAGAGTACAGTACCAGCCTGGCGTCTGTGACTGTGCTGATACATGCTGCTATGTTAATGTCTTGCAGATGTCTTAAATTGTCGTTGAGCTCCATATCAATACATATCTCAATACTATCTGTAGTCTCTACTCCTTGAATATCTAATCAATCTATCTCATGCTCTATTTTCTATCTCTCTCTTTTCTCTCTATTTTCCTCCGCTTTGTGCTTCTTTCTTTCTCTTTCTTTTCGCCTCTGCGCCTTGAAGGAGAAACATACACATAAATGAGAAGTGAAACAGTCACTGCGGGTTGTTTTTATACTTCACTTTCATCAACAAAGGATAAAATGTCACCAGTAGACAGGTTCTGTCAAAAGACATTTATGGCTACCTGGAAAGACTACATAAATGCATGTTGATGAGATGTCACCAATTATGTTCACCTCGTCATGCTCATCGAATGAAACACAGTAGTGCGAGTTTAGCTTCATGTTTGTACCCCAGTTCAGTGCTTTGAAAATAATGGTTAGATTAGTAGTATATATTTTTTTCAGTACTTGCGTCTCTCAATCATTCAGTGTTTTCTTAAATTGATTGTCTCTGGGCACGATGTATAGTTAGACAGTGTCGTAAAGTCACCCTCAAGTGTAACTCTGGCAGAGAACTTTACTTAAAAATTCACAAGGCACGGAAAGGGCTGGCCGTTGCTGGAGCAGAAAATGGTGTTTTGCAGGCGTCAAGTAAGACAAGACCAGTTTAAATCCTGATTCATGGGTTCAATGGGGTTGCAGCGAGCAACTTATTCCCGTACCAGCAAAATCTTGCATCCTTAGTTCTAGCGTCTACAGCAATGAATTCTTCATGATTCAATCTTCTTAGTATGACAAGCATGCTGGACACCATGACGTGTGGACTTTTGTTGTTGGTTTGTTTCGGCCTTTAAAGGTGGTCTAAGCGAGAGGCGGTGTCTAAATGCATGTGTAAACAGTCTTTTTGGTTCATACTAGCTACATAACGTGTCAAGATCCCACGGCAAACAACTACCATATTCATGGCCCTTTCCGGTGCTTTTGATTTAGTGAGAAAGAATCGTCATACATGCTCCCTATGATGGACTTAAAGTATTTTCATATATAATGTGGTTTGTTCACCTACCGGTGGGATTCCCTTCACTTCACCCTGCTCGTATCTCCCCTGAACATAGCATGCCTCCCTTTTTCTTTTGTCGTCTCTCTCTGTGATGTGACAACTGCGAGAGAGCCGGACCCTGAGAGAAGATGAGTGAAGAGCAGTGATGCAGGAGAGAAGAGAGAGATGAGCCGTTATGCGAGAGAGAGAGATGATGCAGCTGCGCGCTGATCGATGCTGAGAGAGGCAGAGATCCGGAGTGAGCTTGAGGCAGTGCAAATTGATGAAGGCGGATTGTACGCTGATTGTTGGAAGAAGACGGTGAGAGAATGCAGAGAATGTAGGGTGGAAGGCTGGAGATTCGCCACACTTGGATTGCGCGATGGGCGATACCGAGAGACTCATACAGACTAGACAAGACAGAGAATTCCTAGAATCTGAGATATGAAGAAAGAGAAGAGGAGAGACAAGAGACAAGTAAAGACACACACACCAAGACAGCCAGAGTAATACACCCAATATTTCTTCTCCATGGACATACTATACAACGATAGTCCTGACTTCTTCCTCCACAACAGACAAGAAATAATTTGCCAAGGAGACAGGCTGAAAGGAGAACACAAGTTACTTCCAAGTTTCATCAGTGGAAAAGTCAGAACATCTAAGAAACTTTCTAGACAAGACAAAGGACACCATTCTTTCTCCTGTTCTTTGTTCTTTGGAGAAAAAAAAGCATGAATCAAAGGCTTTGTCGTCACACATACACACACGAAAACACATGCATGCACGTACATAACACTTTCGCACACACACACACACACACCAATTTAGTAACTTTCACATAAATAAAAGACATATCCATTCAATCTATATACATTTAAAGGAAAAAAAAACATTCATATCTATCAAATAACTGTTATATACATTTAAGGAAAAAAACATATATATCTATTCAATAACTTTTACATACATTCAAGGAAAAAAACACAAACACAACCAAAAAAAAAATTGCAAGGGAAAAATCCACACGGTAAAAAGGTCTTTCCTGGGAGCACTTTCTGGCAACATCACATTTTTTAAGACCCTTAACGCTTATCTTTTGCAATATATCCAATAATCGAGTAATTTCCCCCGCACATGCCAGTGTCACAAGCTGTTTCGCTGATCCATGAAGCATATTAAAGCAAAATTGGCTAATATGAGAAGGGACATTTCACTCCTCAGCGGTGAAAAAAGGAGGGATCTGCTGCTGGCAACAGTCTTTTCCTGGCGGGCGCAGAAGGAAAGATGATTTGAATACATGCAAGTATACGTACATGCATTCGTACGTACATGCATGCTTACATATGTACATACATGCATACGTACATTGCGCATGTGTACATACATATGTACATGCATACGTACCTACATGCATGCATAAATTCATATATGCGTACATTTATACTTACGTAAATGGATACGTACATTCATATGAACATATATGAATACATACATACATACGTACATGCATGCGTACATAAATGCATATGTATATACATATGCACATGGATACATACATTCATAAATACATACATACATACATATATGCATACGCACTTACATATGTACATACATACATACATTCATATATACATACAAATGTACATACATGCATACGTACATATATATGTATATGAATACGTAAAAACATATGCATATAAGTACATTTACACATACGTATATAAATACATACATACGCACATATATAGATACATACATACGTATATACATAGGTACATATATACATACATATACATAGGTACATATATACATACGTATATACATACATATATACATACGTACATATGTACACACATATGTACATACATACATACATACATTATGATATATACATTCATACATATATATACACATACACGCATACAGCTGTACATAGATACAAATGTACATACATATATATGTACATATGTACATACATGCTTACATACATACATACATGTATGCGCATATGCTTATATATGTATGCACATACATACATATGTACATACATGCATGCGTACATACATTCATATGTAAATATATATATATATATATATATATATATATATATATATATATATATATATATATGTATGTATGTATGTATTTACATACATAAAAGCATACATACATACATGCGTACATACATACATAAATACGCACATCAATTTGTACATACATACATATGTGCATATATACATACATATATGCATACATGCATATATGTGTATGTATATTATATATATATATATATATATATATATATATATATATATATATATATATGCATGCATATTTCCGTCCATACATACATACGTACATACACATATATATACATATGTACATACACATATTCATACATAAATACATACGCAAAAGCATACATACAGAAGTACATGCATAAATCAGTACACACATAGACGTGTGTGTGTGTGTAGTTAGGTACACAGACAATACAAAGTAAATGAGCTTAAGTCTTACCTAATGTACCTTAACCTCAGCAAATGTAACTTGTAAAATATGACTCATTCAACATGAATCTGTTCTAAAATTCTCTCTCACTTTACAAAGTTGTTTCCCAAGCATTTGCAAGACCTACGTATAAATTCCTAATCATTTGAAACACCTACTTATAAACTCCCAATCATTTGTTAACACCTACTTATAAATTCCCAATCATTTGAAACACCTACTTATAAACTCCCAATCATTTGTAAAACCTACTTATAAATTCTCAATCATTTGCAAGATCTACGTATAAATTCCTAATCATATGTAAAACCTACGTATAAATTCCCAATCATTTGTAAAACCTACTTATAAATTCCCAATCATTTGTAACACCTACGTATAAATTCCCAATCATTTGAAACACCTACGTATAAATTCCTAATCATCTGTAACACCTAATCATTTGAAACACCTACGTATAAATTGCTAATCATCCGTAACACCTACGCATAAATTCCCAATCATTTGCCCCACCTACGTGTAAATAAGCACTAGTCAAAACGCCCGGGACATAAAGTGCGCACACAGGACGCTTAAAATCACCCCCTTTTGACACCCAACTCGCTGCTTTCATCCGCGACACATTTCAAAAAGCAATATTGACGTTTTAAAAGCGTTTCTGACGTATAGATATTGATACTTCGATGGTTTAACAGCGCGGTGCCTTTGAAGTTTTTTTTTTTTTTTTTTTTTTTCTTCGTGTAATTGATACAGATTTGTTTTATTTGGTTAACTGCGTTTCTGAAACTATTTATTTGTCTCGTTCTGTATCTGTCTATCTGTCTATTTATCTGTGTTATTCGTGATTTATTGGATAATTGTCTTATTTTGGTTTATCTGTGACTAATTTACATAGACCACATTCATTATATGATAATGATATCAATTATCAATTATTTCTTTAGATATGAATCTTATTATCATTCTAAACACTACTATCGCTATTATCATTATCCTCGTTATCATTATTACCATTATCATTATTGTTATCAATACTATTAAAGCCGTTATTATCATTATCATTACTATCATCATTATCATCAATTAGTATCATTAATATCATCTTTATTTCTCATCCTAATTGTCATCGTCATCATTATCATTATTATTTCCATTATCATCATCATCATATTAGTATAATGATATATTGCCATTATGATGATGATGATATGATGCTGACTGATAATAATAATAATGATAATAATAATAATAATAATAATGATAATAATAGTTATCATTATTATTATCATCATAACGGATATCATTATTATTATTATCATAACTGATATCATTATCATTATCATCTTAACTGATATTATCATTATCATCATTACTGATATCATTATTATTATCATTATTTTCATCAAAATCATCATCAGTATTATCATCATTTCTATAACTATCATCAATATCATATTCATTTTGATAATTACGTATTTTGTTAATCATGCTATCATCATTAGAGTTATTATCGCTATTTCAAAGAATCATATATTCTTTATCATGAATTTATTTGCCATCTTTAGCGCTGTCGCATTTTTCCAACGTTCACACAGCAATATTAACTTCTGAAGTTTCTTAGAAGAAAAAAAAAAACAGCATAACAAGAAATTTAATGCTGTACATATCCGTTTTCTTCTGTGTTTCCTATAATAATCATTATGTTTAATTCTAGCATAAAGGGAATTATATTAATTATGGGGATAATAACTGCCAACTTCTCCCATTTTATAGAAAGTGTGAAGTCATGCCACTCTCATAACATATTTTCCTTCACTGTTGAAATAACTGGACCAAAAAGATAAGACTCAAGACTTTTACAAAGGAGAAGCGTAAACAAACTTTTATTTTCCAAAACTGTTCATTTTTTTGGCTCTTTCACTCTATTTTTTTTTCTTCTTTGTGTTTTCTCTCTGAAACATCAGTCCGTGTTGATCTAACATGCAGTCTCTCTCTTCTTCTTCTTCCTCCTCTTCCTTTCTATTTATATCCCACTTATCCTCACTTATACCTCCCCCCATCCTTCTTCTCTTTCTTCTCCCCTCGTCCTTTACCTTCTCTTTTCGTCCATTTTCCCCTCTCTCCATCTTCTTTATACAACTTATCCCTCCTCCTTCCCTTTTTGNTCCTCCTCTCTCTTCTTCCTTCTCCTCTCTCTCTCTCCTCTCTCTCTCTCTCTCTCTCTCTCTCTCTCTCTCTCTCTCTCTGTCTCCTCTCTCTCTCTCTCCTCTCTCTCTCTCCCTCTCTCTCTCTCTCTCTCTCTCTCCTCTCTCTCTCTCTCTCTCTCTCTCTCTCTCTCTCTCTCCCTCTCTCTCCCTCCCTCTCCCTCCCTGTCTCCCTCCCTCTCTCTCTCTCTCTCTCTCTCTCTCTCTCTCTCTCTCTCTCTCTCTCTCTCTCTCTCTCTCTCTCTCTCTCTCTCTCTCTCTCTCTCTCTCTCCCTCTCTCTTCTCTCTCTCTCTCTCTCTCTCTCTCTCTCTCTCTCTCCTCTCTCTCTCTCTCTCTCCTCTCTCTCTCGTCTCTCCTCTCTCTCTCTCTCTCTCTTCTCTTCTCTCTCTCTCTGTCTCTCCTCTCCTGTCTCTCTCTCTCTCTCTGCTCTCTCTCTCTTCTCTCCTCTCTCTCTTTCTCTCTCTCTCTCTCTCTCTCTCCTCTCTCTCTCTCTCTCTCTCTCTCTCTCTCTCTCTCTCTCTCTCTCTCTCTCTCTCTCTCTCTCTCTCTCTCCAAACAAAAAATATATCCTGGTACAGACTGTGACAGTAATAACAACAACCCTACAATGGTTACCCTGAGAACAAGGTTTGAAAAATTAGAGTGAAGAGAAGAATAAAAAGAGAAGGTTTCTGATTTCCAAGACAGGACAAAACCTAGATGTACCACTCTGGGGGCCCGGAGCAGATATGAAGTTTGTCATGTCTCGGTAAAAAAAAAAATTTAAAAAGCCTTAAACCGCGTGTATGGGAACAGCGGTTGGAGCCTAAGGTGAAGAAGACTAGAAAGCAGGAATGAAGGACAAACCGCTTAGTGCAACTGATGGAGAAAGGGGGAAAAGGCAAATGCAACAATAAGCTAAGGAATACGGGAATAAATAGGCAAGTGAAGAGATACACAGCAGCACAGGAGTGACTGAATAGGCGACGCAGATACACCCGTCCAAGCTTGTTGACAACGAGAGAAAAGCGTCTTAATAGGAGAAGAAAATACTCGTACAGGTAAAACTATCAACTAAAAAAGAAATAAACAAACTGTTTTTTTTTTTTTAATAAAAGATTTGTGGCTAAACAGTATGATAAGACATAACAAGAAAGGAAGAAAATGATAATACAACAAACTGATTTTTTCAATAAAAAGTTTGTGGCTAAACAGTATGATAAGACATAACAAGAAAAGGAAGAAAATGATAATTCTAATGACAATTTTGATAATAATTGAAAAAAATAACAATAATTAACATAATTCCGTTAAGACCATAAGACCGTTCCTCCTCGCAGCTTCCTCCTCCGAGCAGCTGGGCCAACGGAGCCAAGATCGTCCCGGAACGAGTCTTCCACTTCGAAGTCGGGAGATGAGGAGGGCGGTGCTGCCGACGACACCGCAAGGGGACAAGTGGCAGTGGAAGTGGATGGAGCGTTGGACAGACGGAAGGAATATATAGAATTTCACGAAAACAGGAAGCAGAAACATGGAACTCTTTCACGAACAGATAGAACTCTTCACGAAGACATTCTTCTCTTTCACGAAGACAGGAAGCAGAAACATGGAACTCTTTCACAAGACAACACAAACATGGAACTCTTTCACGAAGACAGGAAGCAGAAACATGGAACACGAAGACAGAAGCAGAAACATTCTTCACGAAGACAGAAGCAGAAACATGGAACACGAAGACAGGAAGCAGAGAACGAAAGACAGGAAGGAACGACAGGAAGCAGAAACATCTCTTCACGAAGACAGGAAGCAGAAACATGGAACACGACAGACAGACATGGAACTCTTTCACGAAGACTAGAACTCTTCACGAAACAGGAAGCATGGAACTCTTTCACGAAGACAGGAAGCAGAAACATAACTCTTTCACGAAGACAGGAAGCTGGAACTCTTTCACGAAAGACAGGAAGCAGAAACATGGAACTCTTTCACGAAGACAGGAAGCAGAAACATGACTCTTACGGAAGACAGAAGCAGAAACATGGAACTCTTTCACGAAGACAGGAAGCAGAACATGGAACTCTTTCACAGAATGGAACAGCAGGAAACTCTTTCACGAAGACAGGAAGCTCTCTTTCACGAAGACAGAAGCAGAACATAGAACTCTTTCACGAAGACAGGAAGCAGAAACATAGAACTCTTTCACGAAGACAGGAAGCAGAAACATGGAACTCTTTCACGAAGACAGGAAGCAGAAACATAGAACTCTTTCACGACTAACTCTTTCACGAAGACAGGAAGCAGAAACATGGAACTCTTTCACGAAGACAGGAAGCAGAAACATAGAACTCTTTCACGAAGACAGGAAGCAGAAACATGGAACTCTTTCACGAAGACAGAAGCAGGAACATAAACTCTTTCACGAAGACAGGAGCAGCAGGAACTCTTTCACGAGACAGGAAGCAGAAAACATAGAACTCTTCACGAAGACAGGAAGCAGAAACTCTTTCACGAAGACAGAAGCAGAAACATAGAACTCTTTTTCACGAAGACAGGAAGCAGAAACATGGAAACTCTTTCACGAAGACAGAAGCAGAAACATGGAACTCTTTCACGAAGACAGGAAGCAGAAACATGGAACTCTTTCACGAAGACAGGAAGCAGAAACATGGAACTCTTTCACGAAGACAGGAAGCAGAAGAGAACATGGAACTCTTTCACGAAGACAGGAAGCAGAAACATAGAACTCTTTCACGAAGACAGGAAGCAGAAACATGGAACTCTTTCACGAAGACAGGAAGCAGAAACATTAGAACTCTTTTCACGAAGACAGGAACAGGAAACATGGAACTCTTCACGAAGACAGGAAGCAGAAACATAGAAACTCTTTCACGAAGACAGGAAGCAGAAACATGGAACTCTTTCACGAAGACAAGGAAGCAGAAACATAGAACTCTTCACGAAGACAGGAAGCAGAAAACATGAACTCTTTCACGAAGACAGGAAGCAGAAACATCTTTTCACGAAGACAGGAAGCAGAACTCTTTCACGAAGACAGGAAGCAGAAACATGGAACTCTTTCACGAAGACAGGAAGCAGAACTCTTTCACGAAGACAGGAAGCAGAACATGGAACTCTTTCACGAAGACAGGAAGCAGAAACATAGAACTCTTTCACGAAGACAGGAAGCAGACACATGGAACTCTTTCACGAAGACAGGAAGCAGAAACATGGAACTCTTTCACGAAGACAGGAAGCAGAAACATGAACTCTTTCACGAACAGGAAGCAGAAACATGAACTCTTTCACGAAGACAGGAAGCAGAAACAGAACTCTTTTCACGAAGACAGGAAGCAGAAACATCTCTTTCACGAAAGACAGGAAGCAGAAACATGGAACTCTTTCACGAAGACAGGAAGCAGAAACATGGAACTCTTTCACGAAGACAGGAAGCAGAAACATGGAACTCTTTCACGAAGACAGGAAGCAGAAACATGAACTCTTTCACGAAGACAGGAAGCAGAAACATGGAACTCTTTCACGAAGACAGGAAGCAGAAACATAGAACTCTTTCACGAAGACAGGAAGCAGAAACATGGAACTCTTTCACGAAGACAGGAAGCAGGAAGTTGATCTAGATATGGCGATGTGAGGACCAGGAATGAAGTGGAGGATGATGAAGTGGAAGGTCCTATGAAGAAAATGAAGGGATGAGAGAACAGATAAGCAAGATAAATGAACAAAGCTTGAGGAGAGTTCAGCGTGAAGAGAATCACTTTCATTACTAATACAGTTAATGAGTGGGGAAAGGTGTCAGAGGTTACGGACAAATCTATTTTCAAAACCAAAGAAATCGGGAAAACGCGTATGAAATAAACAAAGAATCATGAACATAATACGCAAGATACACAAGATAACTATGATAATGAATTTTTGTCAATAAAGTAACCAAAAATGTTGTATTCGCCGTAAAAACACTCATTGAAAAAGCAATAGAGATTCAAAAAGATCTATACACGTGCTCCATTGTAAGAAAAAATACATTTGATGTAAAATATCTAGAATCGATCAACATTTTGAAGAGAGATGGAGTGCATGGAAATGATCTGAGACGTGCTGCTAATCTAAACTGGAATCAAAAAGCAGCGGTAAAAGTTGCAGGGGGAACGGCGATAGCGCGGAAATCAAAAGAGGCGCCAGACACGGGTGTGCTACGTTCTCTGGCTTGTTCTCGACACACGGGGAAATCTTTACGAGATCAATAAATAAAGTGGAAGGCTTTATTGCGGGTGGAAAAGAAAATTAATTGCTTTTATTATGCAGGCGATACAGTTCTTGAAGCTGATTTCAAGAAGCTACAAAATCTTGTAAGCGTAGTTTCGAGAGAGTCAGCTACATGACTTAGGAATAAATGTAGACAAAACTGAAGTGTTAGTAAGCAATACACAGGCTGTCCCTTAACATGTTGTTCTGCAATTGAAGAATATAACAGGGGAGGGATTTCTAATCTTTGTCTTCAGTCAGTCATAATTATTAAGAGAACCATATACTTTTAAGTTTTATTTTGGTATATATTTATTTCCTGTCCTGTTACTAAGAATACTTCATTATTCTACGTTTTAGTTGTTACGTCTTTGTGTCCATAGCAACATTTTAGAAACCTTTTCCTGGCCTGACTTTCTCTTCTCCCAATTCGTTTGAAATGACATTTTTTTGCTGCAA
This sequence comes from Penaeus vannamei, assembly GCF_003789085.1. Lineage (NCBI taxonomy): Eukaryota > Metazoa > Arthropoda > Malacostraca > Decapoda > Penaeidae > Penaeus > Penaeus vannamei. Next base: position 452,638 of record NW_020872404.1, read on the forward strand.
TATCACATGTAAAAGAGATTACAGAAGAACACTTCATTCATTAGGGTATCTAATTTTGGCGAATTGTCTCTTTGTTTCATTTTGAATAATATCTAATTGAGTATCATTGATATTGTTATTATTTGATCATTGTTGTTATCAAGATTATAAATATTATTCATGGTATCTATACTAATATTATCATCATTGTTGCTGATATTCTTAGTAGTAGTAATAGCAGTAGAAGTAGTAGTAGTAGTACTAACAGTAGTACTATTATTTTCCAATTATTATAAACGAGTAAATGCATATGAATTTATTTTCTGAATGATATTTGCTTTTCCTTCTCTGTGGGTAAACGCGACTAGATTCCATCACAACCACGAGTGCTTACCTCTTCTTGCCGCAGGGTTTTCTCCTCTTAGGCAACCCTCTCCCCTTTCTTGAACTTTCTCTGATGTCGTCTTGTTTTTCATCTTTATCATTCTTCCCTTTCTCTTCCTGATCATCATCATGTCAAACATCCACTCTCAGCATCGTGTTTATACAATCTTAAATACCTGTATGCATACATACACACAATGCTGATAAGCCTACCCAAATCTGTCGAGATACGCACACACACACACACGCACGCACACACACACACACACACACACAACACACACACACACACACACACACACACACACACACACACACACACACACACACACACACACACACACACACACACACACACACACACACACACACACAACACACACACACACACACACACACACGTAAATTCCCACTCCCAACGCATGCACGCCACACACCCATCCATTTATTCAACACAGACCGACACACAACTATCCCAACCATCCCCATCCGCCCAAATGCCGTATTAATCCCAGCATTAATCCCGGCATTATGCATTCAGTGTCATCCCAATACCGAAAACAAAGACGCAGGTCATTAGCAGCTTTTTAAACCCAGGGCTCATTAGCATACGGATTGCACAAGCGTGTCTTTCAGCGCGGGAGGAAAGCGGGCGGTTTGGCTCCAGGACGTTTCCGCGAAGCAAGTTTTGGCGGAAGGGAAATGGCGGAATTCGATTTTGCAATTTGAGAGGCGTGTTTGTTTCTTTTAATTCTGGTTTTGATTTTAGTTTTAATGGTTTTAATTCTGGTTTTGATTTTAGTTTTAATGGTTTTAATTCTGGTTTTGATTTTAGTTTTAATGGTTTTAATTCTGGTTTTGATTTTAGTTTTAATGGTTTTAATTCTGTTTGTGGACCCTTATT
>NW_020872404.1:458904-461404 GCF_003789085.1 Penaeus vannamei
TACATTTAGTAGGGTCACCATTAACAATGAGCCAAAAGAGTACAAGATCTGTCAAGTAAAATAAATAAATAACACCAGAATAACGTTCATGCTATGGTGATACCGACCAATGGTAATCTTATGAGGTATCTTGCAATATGTAAAAGGTAGACCACCTCCACCTCTATACCCAACTTCTCTTCCACGGATTTGTATTTTTATTTTCATTTTATCAATATTCTTGTTTTGTTTTGTTTTTCAACTTACATGAAGTTAAATTTTGACAATTGCGCCATGATAAGAACATAATTAGGTAAAGAAAAACATGCATTTGGCAATTGAGCATACCAGATTATACATTTAACAAAACATACATTCCAGTGATATTTATAGTACAAGGTAGAAAAAAAGTATTAGAAAACTGCGTTAACATAAAGGGATCCTATGATATTACCACAGATAAGCAGAAACACCAGTACGCGCATTGGCCAATTAGCGTTAAGAGGGAGGTCCTACTTCAACAGGCAATTAACTTCACAGATACATTCTTGTGACGATTGTGGCGTGAGATTGTTTCCCAGAGAGTCGCAACGGCTTCGAAGTCTATGATGTGTATGTGTACGAAGGTTTAAATCTAGGAACTTACGTGACAATATGAAGAGGAAATTATGTAGGATAAATGTTCGAGGTTCTAAGGAAACGCCAGGTATTGTGAATTCCTTTTACTTCAAGGAGACATACAGCTGGGCAGCGACGTGGCAGCAGGCGAAGTGACGTATGCCTATCACGAGGAGCGGCGGCGGTGCGACCCTCTCCTCACCGCTTCTCGAACCCATCCCGCCGCCGCCCACTCGTTCCAGACTCAGCGGCGACTCTCCGCCCAACTACCAATAACAGTGGATACAACTGCCGATACAAATGAAATATAACTGGAGCAGCGTTTCACTCCCCCTTAAATCCTATTTACATATGTTGCACATTCTAGCCCTCGTGACTCGCAACGATCGTCGTGGTAGATCCCCGCCCGCCACCGCAGCGTCCATCCCATCGACCTGAGAACTTCAACTTGAAAGTTCGTCTTCCTCGCTGTCCAGGCTGCCTCATACACTGTCACGTCAGCAGAATCACGGCGGTGAAGGTCCTTGATGTGCCGAGGGACCCTGCCGACCTCGACAGCCTGTTCTGACAACACTCGTGACCTTGCCCGTTCCGTGCCGCCCATCACACCAGACGCCAGGTGGGTTCACCCACACCTCGTCGCCAGGATGGTATGAACTGCCAGCCCCTGCTTCCCCCACCGTTGCTGCTCGAGGGCACGAGTGACGGCAACAGCCACTGACAACGCTTCCCACGCCTCCGGTCACCAGAGTGCCTTCGATGTAAGCCGACGTCTCCCGCCTCACGTCCGGGTCTTCTTGAAGCACTTAGTTCAACACAGCTTTTCCTTACTACTGGGACAGTGTTGAAGCCAGACCCCAGGCGCGTTCAACAAAATCTCCGACCTTTAAAGATCACAGTTTGGACTCTAACCTGCAGGCAGGCCTTGGCCAACTCAGCCGCCGACACGTTTACACACTGCCTGCGCTTTGAGAATAAGCTGTATATTTGATTTGTGAAAAAGTGTTTCGTTTGTTAAAGAAATCGTTATCCAAAACACTGCCTACATGTATGAACATGTACTGAAAATGTTTGCCTATGCAGAGAAAGGATTACAAGGTCATTTCTGGAAAGTTATGAAACAAAAGTTATTAAACTGGTCCCGCAACACCATTAAACAAAGGGTTCAAAAGTTTTAAGAAACTGGGGGAGTAAAGGGTTAAACAAGGAGAAATGACAAAATGATGATTAAAAATAGAAATAAGTCTATTCAAAGAAAACTTATATGTCTTATTTACAGGACAAAGAAAAAAGGTAAAATATATTTGTCATTCACACACACGCACACACACACACACAGCTATCTTTACACACCCAGATAATAATCATGATAAAGACAATAACAACAATAATACGAATAAAATAAAATAAGACTTTATACACCCAGATAATCATGCCAATAACAACAACAATACGAATGAAATAAAATAATCAATTATAATAATAATAACACTGGCATTCCGGCGGCAGCTCCTTGCAACAAGAGCTCTTTCAACAAGAACGTGTGAGATATGCAAATGCTGGAGGATTATCCCAGTCTTTGATGAGCTCCGAGAAACTCCTATTTCAGGAGAGGAAAAATGAAGATGTGATTATTGCAAATTAATATTGTCCTTTGATCATTATTCATTTCATTGGTTTTCGCTCTCTCTCTCTCTCTATCTGTCTCTGTCTCTCTCTTTCTCTCTCTCTCTCTCTCTCTCTCTCTCTCTCTCTCTCTCTCTCTCCTCTCTTCTCTCTCTCTCTCTCTCTCTCTCTCTCTCTCTCTCTCTCTCTCTCTCTCTCTCTCTCTCCCTCCTCTCCCTCCCTCCCTCCCTCCTCTCTCCCTCCTCCCTCCCTCCCTCCCTCTCGTCCCCTCCTCCCT
>NW_020872405.1:0-10000 GCF_003789085.1 Penaeus vannamei
GCCTTATTCGTCTTATCTTTACTACAATGTTTCATGCTGTTATGATAGTAATAATGGTTATTATATTATTGTGTTATTATCATCATCATAATCATAACCATCATCACTATCTTATTGTTGTTCTTGCTCTCATTATCATTATCGTTATCATTATCATCATCTTCATTGTTATTATATCATCATCCTTATCCTTATTTTCAGTTTCACTTTGTTTTTCTTTCTGTTCCTTCCCGTTTTTTTTCCTTACCGAGCACCCTTTCTTCATAAGTCATGCCCCAGACTTTCGCTCCTTGTAACGTGTCCGCTAAAATAAAGAAAAAAAAAGGAAAATAAAAAGAAGAACAAAGAAAAAGAAAAAGAAGAAGAAGAAGAAGAAAAACAAAAACGTGCGCTTATTAATTTTACAAAACGCAAACTTGATCTGGGGTCGTCAAATTTCCCTCCTTGAATTCCCACATATTGAAGGAACTCGCTCTTTTTCCCTCTCTCATACGTATGGTAGAGTTCATAACCACTCTGGTATGTTCTCATTTAATTTCGTATCATATTAATTTTGAAAATGTCAATTTAAATAGAGCTGAAGGTGAAGTCAAGCTCAAATGGCCTGAAAAATACATTAACTATTCCTTCAATCTAATATTACCTGAACCTTAGGTTAATTATATAATTTTTCGAGAGGAATCCCTGCTTAGACGCCATATGTTGGTTTCCACAAAGAATTCGATTCATTTAACATAAATTACCACTCAGTTTATCCCCTCCTTGTTAAATTAGCAACATCGAAATCATGAAAATCTTATTATATAATTTTACGTAATTCATTTTATACTTTCACTCACGTTTTCTTTCTTCCTCTGGATATTTCACTGAAGTAAGAAGCATTAAACTGTAAATTCTCTCTAAAGTTGAACACATAATGAATACGCTTGTTATTCCTTTATATTTTCCTTTATATATATATATGTAAATATATATGTGATATATAATATATATATATATATATTATATATATATATATATATATATATATATGCATATAGGTATATGTATAAATACATATATATATATATATATATATATATATATATATATATATATATATATAAGTGTGTGTGTGTGTGTGTGTGTGTTGTGTGTGTGTTGTGTGTGTGTGTGTGTTGTGTGTGTGTGGTGGAGTGTATGTATGTATGTATGTATGTTTATATGTAAGTGTACAATTATACATAGATGTATAATTATATATATATATATATATATATATATATATATATATATATATGTCGAGATCATTATTTATTCGACCTTTAAAAATGTGCGTTGGTTCTGTTTTCAGAGATGTACATTTGTTTACATATTTTTTATATTTCTAAAGGCATATCAAAATAGCAAAATTTAGTGCTATAACAGATAGAGTATATTAATAAATCATTATAAATGGTTTGGATGTTTAAATTTAACAATTCATTAACAATTTCGTCAAACGAGTCCTTCCGAAAAACACAGGTAAGCTTAGGTATGGATTTTAAGTTTTTTTTTTTTTTTTTTTTTACACTAATATCATAGAGTGCAATGATCGATAAGTAATTGTTAAATCTCTTTGTATTGATTATGATAATTGAGACGAATTTTTGGTGTCCTCCCGTATACAGAGAGAGAGGAATGGTGGAGAATGCAGCAAGAACAACACGCCATAATACTCTGTTGCCAGGCAAAAACCATTCGTTATTTATTCGGTTATTTTAATGGCCGTGGATACAGCAGCGCAATTAGTTGTAGGTGACATTTCCGGGGGTATCAGCGAATAGATTGAGAAGGATATCACTTATTAGAGAGGAAAATCATAGATTCAAGGAAGGGAAATGATTGGCTTATGTCCTAGGAAATATCATGGAAAGAACACAAATAGACTGGGTGTGAGGGTCTCGATTCTATCTCACGTGTATTTTTATTTCAATTATTTCAATGATTTTGATTTATAATTAGTAGGACAAGGAAGGGTATAGATATGTATTGAATTAGTTGATAATATTGCTTATTGAAATTATTATGTTTATTTCTAGGATTTACAGAATGATATGCCATTTGTTCATTGCTTGTTTATTGAATAAAATATTAATGGTTGCAATGTTTCTATGACCATTATGATAATAGACCCACTCAACAGAGGAAAGAATTCACCCACGAGCCTTAAAGACCGTTAGCTTATGCTACCCAAGAAGATCTAACGATACGGCAAATGGTTAGAATAAGCATACATTTAAATAAATTGAATACAAAAAAATCACTAATATGACAATGGCATATTAGTGAGTGAGTAAGAAGAATTAATATGATAAATTTCGTAAATTAAATTTTTTATTATTACACACACACACGCACACGCACACGCACATACACACACACACACACACACACACACACACACACACACACACACACACACCACACATATATAATATAAATATATATATATATATATACATATATATACATGTGTCTGTGTGTGTGTTTAGTTGTGTGTGTGTGTAAATAAACATACATACACAGATTATACATGTATGTGTTGCTTATATACATAATTTATTTTTTATCATCACCATAACGAGGGATCGCCAGGCGCTAACATCTTGCATTCCTGCTAAATCTAGTGCTTCGGCGAATTATAAACATATTATAAACATATTAGTAAATATAAATTGTTGGCACAGCAGGGATTTTTTTATTATTATTATTATTATTACCTTACCTTACTTATATATCACCTGATATTATATTACCTTACCATACTTACCTAACATAATCTAAGCTTAATTATTAAGACGATAATGTATATCCGTAATAGCCTCACTTTATACAAAGGAGTTAAAAATTGATAATTTTACTATATCTAACCGATATAAAATAGTTAACTGTTGGGCTACAAGGGTTAGGTTAGGTTAGACACGCCTCATTATAGAGCGGTGGAGCACTACAGCTATATTTTTATAGCCCGTAGTAAACATGCCATCATCAAAATACTTTTGGTATTATTTGTAAAAAGAATATTACCCCTACAACCAAAATAACAACAACCTAAATCTAAATACATGCCCAGCATCAGCTGATACCTCGTACGATGTCCAGTCATCAAGGTTTTTTCCACTGTGGAAGATTCCTGACTTCCACATTTATATATGTATGTGTGTGTGCGTGTGTGTGCGTATGAATATATATACACAGATATGTACGTGAATGTGTGTATATATAATTTATTTCATTTTTATCATCATAACGATTATCATATTATCACGGCCATTGTTATGATATTTTGCCTATTGCATCATCCCAATCGTTTATATGTTTATAGAAATACTTATTTATATTCATAGGTTTATCTGTATATCTAAATTGACATCTACATTATTTTGCATTCACACCTGATTCGTCAAAACTAGAAATTTGCGGAAGTCACGAGTGTTGTTTCGATTGTTAATTACCAAATTGCCGATCAAATGTTACAACCATTTTGTAGCCCAGAAACGGAATTTAGAAGATATTCGGCCGGTTTGTTAAAATTGTGCCAGGCCCGATCCATTGAATTTTCATAAAGGCAGATGCAGAAATAAAGGCATGTCTGTCTATATATATGATAGATGTACATTTAACCATCTATTTGCCGGGCTGTTATGCATGTCTAGACTGATAAATATCCATTTATTTCTTTATATATGCATGTTAAGTATACGAATATTCTTTGGGTCGGGTCTCGCCGATTATATGCACTTGATGATGTCATCACTATGGTTGAAATATGTTACGATATGCCTCTTTTTATTAATCTATTCGTCTCTCTGTTCGTTTTACTGAACACGAAGTAGAATGGCCATCCATTCATTAAAATTTAAAAAGTCGTATGCATCAAGGACACCTTTTGTTTCGCCGACACATACAGCTTAGCGTCTCACTCGCCTCTTTAATGGTCTTAATTTGCTTCCTTTGTTGCTGCAAGTATAAGGCATAAGGTACGATTTTCCGTGCACCGTTGAAAGGGGCAGGGAGGGAGGGGGAGGGTACCGGAAATGTTAATATTAAAAGAAATTGATCACGTTCTATGATGGCGAATTTACTGTAGCGCGTATAATAGATTTTTTATTATTACTATTATTTCGTTATTTTTTCATCTGGAAAGATGCAGCTATATAAATATTCTGATAAATATACACAGCACAGCTGTAGCCAAATAAGAAGTAATGATAATGAAAATAATTACAAATTAAAAAAACGAACGCAAATATGCTTACATCAGTCAAAAATAACCGAAAATTAAAAATGTTATGAAAAACACATGCATGACAAATATATTCGCCCACTGCGGACTCATCCAATACTTTTCAATAAGCCACTCATGCAAAGAGGATGAGCATTAGAGTGCGATGAATATCAGATTTCCAAATGTTGAAATCACACGTTGCATGATTTCGGTCGGGCTGAGGTCACCCACCCCCGCTCCCCCTAGACCACCACACCCTTTCGGGCTTTCGGGTGAGTTTCAGTGAGCTTTTGAGGTGAGGCAGTTTGGGTGAGCAGAGTGTTAAGCATTTTGAGTTTGGTTGTGGAGAGGATGATATATTTTGAGATTGGGGAGCAGAGGGTGAAACATTTCGAGTTTGAGTGAGTCGAGTGGTGAAACATTTTGAGTTTGAGTGAGTCGAGTGGTGAAACAATTTAAGTTTGAGTGAATCGTGTGGTGAAACGTTCTAAGTTTGAGTGAATCGAGTGGTGAAACATTTTGAGTTTGAGTGAGTCGAGTGGTGAAACATTTTAAGTTTGGGTGAGCAGGTGAAACAGAGTAGGAAAAACATCGAAAACAGAACAGGAAATCATATTCCAGTTGAAGATGCAATAATTTAGACTGCGAAGGGCATTTACTTTATCAACCTTATGAATGTAATAAAAATTTCAATTGCTTTAGGGAGATCATAAGCAAAAGCAAAACTTTCAATTCTCGTAATACATCCTCTCTTGATAAAAAAAAAAAAAAAAAAAAAAAAAAATCGACTTCGAGCAAAACAGTTCCCCGCCTCGGTTGTAATGTGCATATCAAATAATATCAAAAGCCTAATTATAATTCATAATGTAGAACGTAAGAGGAACCTTTACCGAGACACACCTGATCCCTGGTCATGTAGCTGGAAGGATCGACTTTTATTATTGGTATAACTTGTTTTCCTGTTCCTAATTCTCTCTCTCTCTCTAACACACATTATCTCTCTCTAACACACACTATCTCTCTCTCTCTTTCACACAAACACACTCTCTCTATAAGTGTTTGTGTGAGAGAGAGAGTGAGTGTGTCCGTGTGTATCTCTCTCTCTCTCTCTCTCTCTCTCTCTCTCTCTCTCTCTCACTCACACTCACACACTCTCCCTCACTATTCTCTCTATGTGTGTGTATGTGTTCTCATTCTCTCTCGTTGTAGTATCTATGTAAGTGTAGAAGTATTGTCTATTTTGAGCGTTGTCGTAATGCAAGTTATGAAAAGATTTTTCTTGCAATATTGGGTATTATCATCATTATTATTTCTTTTATTCTCATTTGACGTGTAGGAATATAACAGCGGTACGATGTGACGTTGAAGTACGACAACGGTACGATATCACCAGAGGACTCCAGGCAACACGTGGGCAAGACGGGCAGTTTGGCTGGAGAGCACATGGTGATATTTAGTGCATATGAACCCTGTACAATTATCCGATGCTTTGTGATTGTGCAGTAATACACATGACAGAGATACGTGTTTCCTGCCCCCTGTTGAATTTCATGGCGCAGTGAGTAGTTGAATTGCAAAAGAAAATATTTCAGCAGAGGAAACATGGCATCATCTTCTAGGCCTACACTTCAGGATCTGGCAGAAGCGGCCGCGACCCAGAAACATGCTCATGCTCCTCCACAATACGGCTATGGCTTACCCACAGGTACCACAGAAAACAGGGAAAACATCTCTCCTTCAGGTGAATTCATTATTAAAGATATAACAAAATCATAATTCCTGTTATGAAGGGATTAAGGCCCGTACTTTTAAAACCTTTCGCCAGCACTGGCGAAAGGTTTCGCTGGGCGATCGGGAATTTCGTACCATTAAAAGCATGACGAGTGTTCACCAGGCGAACGATCGTATTGGAACAGCCTGGCGAAGCAAAAGCGCGAGAGCCCTCCCTTTCCCCTGTTTGAATACCATTTTCCTGCTTTCAAATTATAAATTAATAATATATTTGTGTATATGATGTAGAAATCACATTGAAAGTCTAAAATATCTTAAAATAATAATATATTATGAAATAACGTATATACGTAGTTTTTTTCAAGACTTTCGATGTTCCAGTCGAGAGCTCAAGACATCAGCTGTATTCCTTCCCCCCCTACCCCCCCCCCCGAGATGACTTATTTAGATTTAGGTTGTTATTTTGGTTGTAGGAATAACTTTCTTTCCACAAATGTCACCCAAAGTGTTTTGGTGTTGGTATGTTTACTTCGGGCTATAGAAACATAGCTGTACTGCACCACCGCCCTTTAATGAAGCGTGTCTAATGATACCCTTGTAGGCCTACAGTTCAAAATCTTATATCAGTTAGGTATAGTAAAATGGTAAATTTTTCATTCTTTTTTTAAAGTATAAAGTTGTTTTTGTATAAAAGTATAAACTTAATATAGTATAGTATTAAGGTTCTTTTAAAGCCTTTCGCCAGTGTTGGCGTTCGCCTGGCGAAGCAACGCCAGTCAAACGTCTGAGTGAGGGAGGCCTTAGTTTAAAACCCAACGTTCGCCAGGGCGGGCGATCGCCAAGCCAGGCGAACGAAAGGGATCGCCAGGCGCTAACATCTTGCATTCCTGCTAAATCTAGTGCTTCGGCGAATAAAAAACAAAACAAAAAACGCAGGAAACGTAAATTTGTTACATCTGCAGTGTTATATAAACATATTAGTAAATATAAATTGTTGGCACATAGCAGGGATTTTTTTTTTTTTTTATTATTATTACCTTACCTTACTTATATCACCTGATATTATATTACCTTACCATACCTTACCTAACATAATCTAAGCTTAATTATTAAGACGATAATGTTATATCCGTAATAGCCTCACTTTATACAAAGGAGTTAAAAATTAATAATTTTACTATTTCTAACCGATATAAAATAGTTAACTGTTGGGCTACAAGGGTTAGGTTAGGTTAGACACGCCTCATTATAGAGCGGTGGAGCACTACAGCTATATTTCTATAGCCCGTAGTAAACATGCCATCATCAAAATACTTTTGGTAACATTTGTGAAAAGAAAATTATCCCTACAACCAAAATAACAACAACCTAAATCTACATACATGCCCAGCATCAGCTGATCACTTGTACGATGTCCAGTCATCAAGGTATTTTCCGCTGTGGCTATGCCCACGTGATTTTTCTTTTTATTTAACAAATGTAGAAGATTCCTGACTTCCACATATATATATGTATGTGCGTGTATGTATGTGTGAATATACATGCACAGATATATACATGTATGTGTATACATAATTTATTTCATTTTTATCATCATCATAACGATTATCATATTATCACGGCCATTGTTATGATATTTTGCCTATTGCATCATCCCAATCGTTTATACGTTTATAGAAATACTTATTTATATTCATAGGTTTATCTGTATCCATGCATCTAAAGTGACATCTACATTATTTTGCATTCACACCTGATTCGTCAAAACTAGAAATTTGCGGAAGCCACAAGTGTTGTTTCGATTGTTAATTACCAAATTGTCGATCAAACGTTACAACCATTTTGCAGCCCAGAAAATTTAGAAGATATTCGGCCGGTTTGTTAAAATTGTGCCAGGCCCGATCCATTGAATGTTCATAAAGGCAGATGCAGAAATAAAGGCATATCTGTCTATATATATGATAGATGTACATTTAACCATCTATTTGCCGGGCTGTTATGCATGTCTAGACTGATAAATATGCATTTATTTCTTTATTTATGCATGTTAAGTATACGAATATTCTTTGGGTCGGGTCTCGCCGATTATCTGCACTTGATGATGTCATCACTATGGTTAAAATATGTTACGATACGCCTCTTTTTATTACTCTATTCGTCTCTCTGTCCGTTTTACTGGACACGAAGTAGAATGGTCATCCATTCATTAAAATTTAAAAAGTCGCATGCATCAAGGACACCTTTTGTTTCGCCGACACATACAGCTTAGCGTCTCACTCGCCTCTTTAATGGTCTTAATTTGCTTCCTTTGTTGCTGCAAGTGTAAGGCATAAGGTACGATTTTCCGTGCACCGTTGAAGGCCAGGGGCAGGGAGAGAGGGGGGAGGGTACCGGAAATGTTAATATTAAAAGAAATTAATCACGTTCTATGATGGCGAATTTACTGTAGTGCGTGTAATGGATAATTTATTATTATTATTTCGTTATTTTTTTCATTTGGAAAGATGCAGCTATATAAATATTCTGATAAAATATACACAACACAGCTGTAGCCAAGTAAAAAGAAATGATATGTTCACATAAGCAAAGAAATAATAATAAACCTAAAATTAGAAATGTGATGAAAAACACATGCATGACATATATATTCGCCCACTGCGGACTCATCCAATACTTTTCAATAAGCCACTCATGCAAAGAGGATGAGCATTAGAGTGCGATGAATATCAGATTTCCAAATGTTGAAATCACACGTTGCATGATTTCGGTCGGGCTGAGGTCACCCACCCCCACTCCCCCCAGACCCCCACACCCTTCCACCATGCACCCTAGACCTAGAAGCTGGAGGTACTGTGAGGGGCTTTCGGGTGAGTTTCATTGAGCTTTTGAGGTGAGGCTTCAGAAGCTTGAGTGAGCTGTGCGGGTTGAAGCATCTTGTTTCTGGAAAAAGTATGTTGAGTTTGGGTGAGCAGAGTGTTAAGCATTTTGAGTTTGGTTGTGGAGAGGATGATATATTTTGAGATTGGAGAGCAGCGCGTGAAACATTTTGAGTCAGAGTGAGTTGAGTGGTCAAATATTTTGAGTTTGGGTGAGGAGAGGTTAATATATTTTGAGACTGGGGAGCAGAGGGTGAAACATTTCGAGTCTAGGTGAGTCGAGCGGTGAACTGTTTTGAGTTTGGGTGAGCAGATGAAACAGAGTAGGAAAAAACATCGAAAACGGAACAGGAAATCATATTCCAGTTGAAGATGCAATAATTTGGACACTGCGAAGGGCATTTACTTTATCAACTTTATGAATGTAATAAAAATGGCAATTGCTTTAGGGAGATGATAAGCAAAAGCAAAACTTTCAGTTCTAAGCAATACATCCTCTCTAAAAAAAAAAAAAAAAAATGGCGCCCACGACTTCGAGTAAAACACTCCCCCCCCCCCCCCCCGGTTGCAATGTGCATATCAAATAATATCAAAAGCCTAATTATAATTCATAATGTAGAACGTAAGAGGAACCTTTACCGAGACACACCTGATCCCTGGTCATGCAGCTGGAAGGATCGACTTTTATTATTGGTATAACTTGTTTTCCTGTTCCGAATTCTCTCTCTCTCTCTCTCTCTCTCTCTCTCTCTCTCTCTCTCTCTCTCTCTCTCTCTCTCTCTCTCTTTCATACACACACTCTCTCTCTGAGTCTCTCTCTATATATGTGTGTGTGTGTGTTTGTCTCATTCTCTCTCTCTCTCTCTCTCTCTCTCTCTCTCTCTCTCTCTCTCTCTCTCTCTGTTATAGTATATATGCAGGTGTAAAAGTAGTGTCTATTTTGAGCGTTTATAGTAATTTAAGTTATGAAAAGATGATATTGGTATTATCATCATTATTATTTCTGTTATCATTATTATCAGTATCATCATTATCATTATCATCAATATCATCATCATCGATATCATTACCATTAATTTCAATATCGTTTTCTTAGTAAATAAGTATCAAACTAAACCTTGTGTATTTTAACCGAAGAATGTGT
>NW_020872405.1:17500-55000 GCF_003789085.1 Penaeus vannamei
CATTATCATCGCAATCATAATCATACTCCCCATAATCACATTACTTCATTGTTACTTCATTGTCACTTTTATTATTACCACTATTTTCTTATTATCATCTTAATTGTCCCTTCTGGATCATCCCAAGTGCTCTGACAATTATTGTATTTTTCATACTATTGACTGCTATATTCTGGTCATTAGGGACGCTCAAAGCATTTAGAAAGTTTTACTTATAAAGTCCTTGATAATGATGTTTGGGCGATTTACCGAAATAGCCCGTCTGTCAGTTCTAATACGGAAGTCCCAGAGGATGGTACCGTTATCGTCTACTACTGGTTGGGGGTCGTGTTCATACTAGTTGGTGAAGTTTGGATTTGATAGTGACTGCATATTCTCCGATGTAAATATTGACCTATTCTATTGTGGCGTTTGGTAAAACTGAGCAACCTGAAACAAGATGATCAACTGTCTCCGTGAATTTGTCACAGAACCTACATTTATCATCAGCAAAGTTTTTGAGGACATTTGCTTGGTAATTTCGTGAAAATAAGCTTTCATCTAGAACAGCTAATATGAAACCACTGATGAGTTGTTTCTTAGTCTACATTAGTGTTTGAACTTCGAAGCACATATTGTCCATAGAGAGATTTTCGACTCCATTCTTCATTAAGTTGCTTTTGTCCGCATATTTTGGCTTCTTGTTTCATTTTCGCTTATTTTGTTGGAGGATATTCTACTTACAAGAAATAGTTGTAAGCTAGTCATGCACATCTGTAACTTATGGCACAGGGTCTGTCAATGGTTAACACAAACAAGGGGCATCTACTTGTCGATCTGCCTTCAAGAATCGAGTTAACAGCCATGCCATGAAGACAGGAGAGGATCGACACTCAGCTACTGGAACTTCGTCTCCCCTGTCAACAATATGGCTCAACTGGATGGGTATTGCCTTGCACCTAGGCCTAGCAGCTGCCTTACTTCCTGGCATCGCGTTTTGCCCAAGTACTTTCTCCCCCTCGAGTAATTCCGGCGAACTCACCCCTTTGTCACAGCCAGAAGAACTGACACCCCAAAATTCAGAAGCAAAAATCTGCCGAGGACAGGAGTCACTGGACAAAAGGACGTCTCATCAGGCAGACAAGAGAGACCAGGAGAGACCTAGCAGACAGAACAGGATCAGTCACAGAACAGGTCAACCTCCACCCTCAGCACCCTTACCTCCCCCAATAAACTAGCAAGCCAAGACCCCTTTCATTCCACAACCTCTACGCCCCCCACTTTATCACATCCCCAATGTTTATGATGCAACCACATTGGACACCAAGTGGCAGGGTACCACAGCAGAAGAGTGTCATAGATTGTCTACACTAGTGTCTATACAACCTTACCCTGATATTGTTAGGAGGGCGTGGCCAGTAAGAATATGGGTCGACACCCCATACTTACAGACGCAGGTGGATGGTCTCTGTGTGCTTGACTTCATTTGAGAAATTCTAGCTAATGGAGCAAATAAGACAAGTGGCAGGCTCTGTAACAAGCAGGACAGCCGCAAGGAGGCAGGAGGCACTGAAGACCCTAGGTAGATCACCGTGCACATCATTCAAGAAGGCACAAGTGGTCATGTAGTAACACCTTGACACCTCACTGAATGAATTAAGAGAGCTCACAGAAGTCTGAGGTTGAGAACATGATATAGAACGAGATCGTCGATGACGTTATCTGTCATATTACATGCCATCCAAAAGGAAAGCATGAAGCAGTTGCCAACAACTTACCACCTCATAATGGCCTTTTTTTTAGAAATTCAGTGGCATCCTCAAAGCAATGTTGACTTATTTATATGGAGCAACCTTGACAGTGGCACCAGTACCTAAGTCCCCTATTGTCTGTTTCACGTGATGTGCCATAGTCATCCACTGAGCTTTTGTATGGACATTACTTCCATGTGTTCGACCTCTATAACAGTATTGAAGAGACTATGGCACTGGCAAGAGGGAATCTAGAAGCAGCTCAGAACCAATGTAAAAGGCAAAACAAAGGTCTCATTCAAAGCAGGTGATAAAGTGTTGGTTTGCCTGCCAGTCACCCACAATAAGCTGTTAATGCAGTGGAAGGGTCTCTGTGGAAGCACAATGGGGCAGTGTATACCACATTGATGACGTTCCATGTTAATCTCTGGGGTGGACAATTCGGTCTCCTGCACACTCGGGACGACTTGTTTTGAGCTGTAGGTAAAGGCTCTTGATTACGTAGAGTAACTGCCAAACTAAAAATAATCAATACGCAGGTGACCAAGTTCATTTTGTCCAAATGCTTTGGTTGCCGATTGTGTATTAAACAATTCTATGGAAAAGAAACAAAGAGTTTTAGCTTGTCTGTAAGATGCTGACCGACTGTGGTGGATAATTTGTGTAAGTATATTGTCAATTCCAGAAGATGAACGGAAGTTTCCGAACAACGCCGCTCGGAATGGTGAGTCTTGCACTTAACTTAGGGATTTTAGTTGTATTGTGTAGTGGATATGTAGTATAGCAGTACCTAATTTATTCAACTGAACGAGACTTCATCTGCTGCTTAGCAGCACAGAGATTAAAATAACTTTGAGTACAGATGTTTTTACCACAGTGCACAGTAGAAGTAAAAGATTCTTCATTCACATGTGTATGCCGTCAGTGGTATTGCAAACTATTTGTGAGAGCCGTCTAAGATGACAGTCATGACAGTTGTCAGTAGCTTCTGCTTCGCTTTTGAAGGTATAGCACACGATCTGAAACCATGGTTGTCAAATATAAGATTTATTATCTAGTCTTTTGGTCAGGTGGGAGACCAGAATCTATTGATGTAAGAACCCAACAGAGGTCTCACAGGCCCACTGGGAGACCAGCTTTAGCAGTTTAGCATCTGGCCATCACCAGTGACACCTCCAACACGGACTCCTCCAAAACATTGAGAATGCCGCATTGCAGTAAATGAGTAGGAGAACAATTGTGAGAATGCTATCTCAGATCTCAAGGCCCTCAATCAAAATCACTAGGCCAAATCAAGGTGGAGAAAAGGTTATCCCAGCTACAGGACTCTGAACTGACGAGCTTAATGGATCAGTACCAGCTATGTCTTCCAGGTTGCTAGGAGTTACCGACCTCATTACCCACCAGATCCGAACAAGTAACAAGAAACCAGTTCGAGCAAAACCATACCCTGTTCTATGTAACCTCAGTGAGGCCCTGCAAGTTGAGGTGCAGGAAATCATTAATATAAGAAGCATTCGGCTTACCTCCAGTTAAACAAGAAAATTGAGTTTGATTCCAGGCCTATGAGTACCAAAGAGAATTTACTGTACAAGCTAGGAGGGGCGAAATATTTTTAATGTTCGAACTCAGCAAGGGATACTGGCAGATACCGGTGGCTAAAGAAGACACCCTCAAGACGACAAGTTACTGTGGATGGCATTTTGGATGGTGAATGCTGGAACATCCTTGCACAGGCTATCAAGATGCTGAAGGGAATTAGTGGAGTAGAGTTATATTGATGACATCATCGTCTACTCAGCCACTTGGGAGCAGCATCTTCAGCTTCTGGAAGAACTTTATGGAAGGTTGAATGCAGCTGGGATAACAGCCAGGTCATCTAAATGCCCTTTGGCTACTAACAGGGTGGAATCCATCGGGAAAGTGCTCTCTAATGGATTCATGAGACTATTAGAAGATAATCTGGTGAAGATTAGTCAGGCACCCAAAAACAATGAAAGAAATACAACGTTTCTTGGCTTGACAGGATACTATAGACAGTATATACCCAATTATGCCAGCATAGCCGCTACCCTTTCTAATATGACCAAGAGGGCACAGCCAAAGAAAGTACGAAGTGAGGATCCCCAAGAAGCAGCATATTCCTCTCTGAAATCACTGTTAGCTAATCAGCCAATTCTCAAACTCCCTGATCATTCCTGCCCATACAGGAATGATCAGGTGATGCATTAGATGCAGGGTTAGGCACTATCCTGTTGCAGGAATGGGATGGCGAATTGTTTCTGATTAGCAATGCCAGCAAGCTGTTAAGCTGTGAGAGGAGCAACTCGGTCATATATATATATATATATATATATATATATATATATATATATATATATATATATATATATATTATATAGACATAAATATATAATATAGTATAGATATATAGTGTTTGTATATAGTATATATATATATATATATTATATATATGTATATATATATATATATATATATATATATATATATATATATATATATACATATATATATATATATATATATATATATATATATATATATTATATATACATACTATATATCTACATATACTATATATGTATATATATGCATATATATTATATATATAATATTAATATATTATATAAATAATATAAATTACATATATACTGTATATATACTATATATATATATATATATATTATATATTATATATATACTATATATCTATACATTTATACTATATATGTATATTATATATGTATATTATATATATATATATATATATATATATATATATATATATATTATATACTATATATATATATATATATATATATATAAATTACATATATATACTATACATAATATATACATATATATATTACATATGTATATATTATATATTATAATACATATATATGTATATAATATATATATAATATAATAATATATATATAATATATATATATATATATATATATATAATATAATATATATATATATTATATATATGTATAAAAATATATATTTATAAATAATATATATATAATATATTTATATACACAACATAATTATGTGTCTGTGTATGTGTATGCAAAAAAAAAAAAAAAAAAAAATCCACATGGCAAGAAACAACCATAATCCTGTGCCAGATAAGTACCATCTTATATTTAAACATTTCATTGTTACTGCACGTTACATGCCCGAATATATAGCAAGTAATATAAATATCACGTAATCACGATGTAACTGCAAGTATCGTGCATCTTCTGGAAGAATTTGGTACCATTTGTTTGGTTTCAGGTAAATAGCAAGTACCAATTTCCTGTGCCAGATAAGTAATACTGCTATGTGAATTACATGCTCAGTGAATAAGTGGAAAAAAGTACTTAATATGAGAACTGCATTCCTGTGCCAGATAAGTACCACTCAGAATTGTGCCAAGTCCATGGCTCTATGTGACAGCAAATACCACTCTCCTTTGCCAGATAAGGACAACTTTGTGTGAATTCCCTCTTCAGGGAAATCAAGATTACCTATATGTAATTAAGATTACCTATATATGATCGTAAAATGTGATAAATATACACTCTTTACCATCATATGAGTATCTCATTCCTGTGCCACATAAGTACCATCTTCTAGCTTTAAAAATTAAAGACATTTTTCATTATCCCGTTATTCTAATAAATTGTGTAGCAGGAAACAAATATCATTAAACTCGTCTGGTGCCACGTAACAAAAGAAATATCACTTTCCTGTGCCAGATAAGTATTACTTGTGTGAATTCCCTGCTCAGGGTAGCTTATGTTATCTTAATGCAGTGCCAATTTGTACCATCGTATGGGTACTACATTCCTGTGCCAATTAAGGACCGTTCGCTAGTTTTGTAAAATAAAACCTTTTTCGTATCATCCCTTTACTCTAAGAAATAATAGATGTGTGCAGTAGAAAAAAAACATTACATACCACATAACAAATTACTTATGCTACGCGAGACAAACAACTTTCCATATAAATTATTCGGTGAATTCGTTTTTTCAAGGTTTCTTAAAGTCTTCATGTCAGAACTGTGCGAGGTCCATGGTTCCAGCAAGTACCAATTTCCTGTGCCAGATAAGTACAAGTTTTATGCAAATTCCCTATTCAGGGAAACTAATATTACCCTTATGTAATGCCAGATTATACCATATAATGAATACTGAAAAAATGTACATCTTTCATGATCACATTCCTGTGCCAGATAAGTACCATCCACTAGTTATGTAAAATAAAAACCTTTCATGTCATTCCACTACTCTAACAAATAATAAATTATTTGTACATTCGTTTGGTTCTAGATAAGCATGCATCACATTCCTGTGCCAGATAAGTATTCCTATTGTGTGATTTCTCTGTTCAGGGAAACTAATGTTACGTTCATGTAATACGAGATTATACCATAAAACAAAAAATAAACACCAGGTGCCTTCCCCTTCCTCACCATCATACGTGTACAGTTTTCCTGTGCCAGATAAGTATCATCCGCTAGCTTTGTAAAACCTTTTCTTGTTATCCTATTACTCTAATATATTGCTATTAAATAACTCATAACAAATTGCCCGTGTCGTGCAAGCACGAAATTCCATCTCCATATACATAATTCGATGAATTTGTCTTTCGTTACTTTTTAAGTAACATGTCTGGTTCCACGTAACAAGCATGTACCACCCTCTTGTGCCAGAGAGGTACAACTGATGTGAATTCTCTATTTAGAGAAGCTAATGCTACCTATATGATATGCCAAATTGTATCATATGAATAATATAAGATATGTACTTCCATCGCCATCATATGTATACCTTATTCCTGTGCTAGATAAGTACCATTTGCTAGCTTTGTTAATAATAAAATTTTAAAAATCTCATTAGTATAACAAATTGCAGATTGTGTAGTAGGATATCAGATTCGCCTGGTTCCAAATGACAAGCATTACTTTCTTGTCCTAAATAGGTATTTCTGTTGTATGAATGGGCTCAGGGAAAGTAATATTACTTTTAATGTCAGTTTCTACCATATGATAGATATTAGACAATATATACCTCCAGTCATATGAGTACCGCTTTCTTGTACCAGATAAGTACCATATGCTAGTTTTGTAAAATGATCTCTTTTATATGTAACTCTAACAGATAATAGATGTGTAGTAGGAAAAAATATTTACATTACATACCACATAACAAATTGCCCATTTCAAGCGAGTACCAACATTTTTTATGTAGATAAGTCGGTGAATTCGTCTTTTCAAGGTCTTCATATCGGAAATGTACCAGGCTCATGGCTCTATGTGACAGCAAACACCAGTTTCCTGTGCCAGGTAAGTACCAACCTGCCATATATATATACAGCTATGCTTGTTTTTATTTCCCTCTGCGCTTAGGCACTTCGGCAAACACACACGCATAAGTATGTGCATATTTTCATGCATATATATGTGTGTGTTTGTGTATTCATATACACATGAATGCGCGTATGAACGCATGCATATATATGTGTACATGTGTGTATATATATATATATATATATGTATGTTATATATATATATATATATATATATATATATATATATTATAAATACATATATTTGTATGTATGAATATTTATACATATATATATATAGATAATATATATATACATATATGTATACATATACATATATGTATAACACATCAACAATATACTTATATATAATTATACATATGTACCTATATATACATATATACGCATGCACACGCACACACACACACACACATATATATATATATATATATATATATATATATATATATATATATTATATATATATATTGTGAGTGTGTGCATATATATGTGTGTATATATATCACATATACATATATGTGTATATGTATATGAACAATGTGTCTACATTTTCATTTATATATATATATGTGTGTGTGTGTGTGAATGTATATCATATTATATATTATATATAATATATATATATATATATATATATATATATATATAATATATATATATATATATATATATTATATATATATATATTATATATATGTATATATATATAATATATACATATATATATGTATATATATATATATATATGAATAGATAAATTGATATTTATAAATGGACATTAAGATAAAGATAGGTAAAAATATATGCATTTGCTTGTGTATGTGTGTATAGATAAGTATAAATACAAATGTGTGCCCAAAAATACAAATGTATCTTGAAACCGTAACACCACTTACGTTCCACATGGAAAGCAAGCGCCAATTTCCTGCACTAGGTAAGTACAATCCTATATTTAAGCACTGTAATATTTCATTCCTGTATACATAGCAAGGAATATCAATGTCACTTAACTGTTTACATTGTACTTGTGGCAGGTATCATGCATCGTAATCATAACAAATATATGAATTCCCTCTGTTAGAGAACTTGGTAACACTCGTTTGGTTCCAACTAACCAACAAGCACCACTTTCCTGTGCCAGATAAGTATCATCCGCTAATATTGTATAATATTTTCTTAATATCCCATTACTCTAACAAATTATAGATGTGTTTGCCTAATATGAAAGAAAATAATACCATCCCGTACCCCCATAACGAACTGCCTGTAAAATGTGAGTATAAAGCACTTTCATATGCATGATTCGTCGAATTTATCTTTCGTTACTTTTTAAATTACACGTCAGGTTCTACGTAACAAGTAATACTTACCCTGTTGAGAGAAGCTAATGTTACCTATTTGTTATGACAGATTGTACCATATACAAAATATTGGAATATATGTATTTGTATCATATGAATATCACATTCCTTTGCCAGAAAAGTACTATCCGCTAGCTCTGTAAAATGAAAATAAAACTTTTCTTATGATCCCGTTACTCTAACAATTAATAGATGCATATGCCGAGTGGGAAAATAAATATGTAGTGGGAAGAAGATACTGCAACTACAATTGTCTGGTCCCACGTATCAAGCAAACATGATTTTCCCTCCTCAGGGAAGGTAATGTTAATAGTTTGTACCATAAAAAATAAAAGGAAATATGTACCACGTTCGCAATCATGGAGTATCACATTCCTGTGCCAGATAAGTACCATTCACTACATTTGTAAAATAAAAAGCTTTTCTTATCGTCCCGTTATTCTAACAAATGATAAATGTGTATGCCTAGGAGGAAAACATGTTACCATTACGTACTACGCAACAAATTGCCAATGTATGTATGTATATATATTATATATATATATATATATATATATATATGTGTGTGTGTGTGTGTGTGTGTGTGTACATATATATGCATGTCTATATTTATATGTATATATATATATATATATATATATATATATATATATATATATATATATATTATATATATTATATATATATATATATATATTATATATATATATTATATATATAATATATATATATATATATATATATATATATATATATATATATTATATATATATATATATATATATATATATATATATATATATATATATATATATATATATATATATAAAGAGTAAGTACTATTATTGATGTATATTGTAATTTGGGCTGTTCAAAGTCTCTATTCTCAGTTTCTTCGTGATGTTTAGGTAATTATTATTGTTTGCGTCATCATTATTATTATTACCACCTTTATTGTTATTATTGTTGGTATCATTATATTATTATTTTATTACTGTTATTATCATCATTGCTATCATTTTTATTATCATTATGATTATTATTAATATCATCATTATTATTGTTAATATATTTGTTATTATAATCATTTTCATTATTTCCAAAACTATAGCTGTCATTATAATTATCGTAATCATTATTACTGTTAATATTTTTATCCTTATATTTGTTATTACCATAATCACCATTATAATCATTACAGTAATTGTTGTTTTCATCATCATTATCATTACCATTGCTATTGCTACTTTCTTACATTTTTATCATCATTATAATTATTACTGTCATTATCCTTATCATTAGGATTAGCAGTAGTCGTAGTATCATCATTATCATTATTATCATTACTATTATTCTTTCTATTATCAGTGTTATTTCTATTATTGTCACTATATATATTATCATTGTTCTCCTTGTTCAACATGATTATCATTATGATTGTTATTATTGTTATTAATGTTATCATTATCATCATTGTACTTGATGTAGTTATTGTTGGTACTGCTTTTATTACCATCACTATTTTATTAATGTTATTATCATTATTAATATAATTATCATTATTTTTTATAGTTAGTATTATTAGGATTATCGTTATTCTATTGCTGTTATTATTGTTCCTATTACTATTACTGTAATTATCATTGCTGCATTTATTGTATTGCATTTATTATTAGTTTCTTATTTTATTTTTTTAACGTCATTATCATTATTATCATTATCATTATTAATAGCATCATATTTTTCATTTTCATTATTATTTTAATTATTTAAATGCCTTTCGCTCGGTGTGTGTGTTTCCTTAATTAAACAAGTATCGGGGTAAAAGATAAAACCAGTTTAGAGATATTGTTCAAACCAGAACCTCTCTCTCTCTCTCTCTCTCTCTCTCTCTCTCTCTCTCTCTCTCTCTCTCTCTCTCTCTCTCTTTCATCTTTAATAATTTTCAGTAATTTGCTAATCATTTCCAAGCTCTACATAACTTGGTGTATTTTGCTAGTTAAGTAGCAGGTTTGGGTAATCATAAGCAATTTAACAGTTAAGAAGCCATTTTCAATAGTTGTACTATCTACTTCATATTTTTATATATATATATTTACAAGTCTTTAGAGTACAAACTTTACCAGATATGACATGGGAGAGAAGGAAAAATGCTAAAAACCAATACGCTGCCTATGAAACATGTAATTACAGCAAGACTTAATACCCAGATTTCATAATAAAAAAATTCTTACATCATAATTCCCGTGACAATAGCCTAGTCCCAGTGTTTCGTAAAGTACAGTACGTCGTAGCCTAGATAACAAGCCATAACACCCTATAATAAGCAGGGAATTCGTAAATGAGGTATGGAACATCTGGTCTCGGAATGTAGAGGTCTTGGGCTCATAAGGATGTTATTTTTTTATGATTAAATCCTGTTCTTTGCAGCCGCATTATCAGTTTTTTCTTTTTCCTCATTTTCTCTCTCTCACTCTCTCAATATATATATATATATTATATATATATATATATTATTATATATATATATATATATATATATATATATATATACATGTATGTATGTATATGTCTCTCTCTTTCTCTCTCTCTCTCTCTCTCTCTCTCTCTCTCTCTCTATATATATATATATATATATATATATATATATTATATATATATGTGTGTGTGTGTGTGTGTGTGTGTGTGTGTGTGTGTGTGTGTGTGTGCGTGCGTGTGTGTGTCTATCTCTTTCTCTCCCTCTTTTATCTCTCTTTATCTCTTTTTTCTCTTACTTTGTCTCCTGTCTCTTTCCTCTCTCCTCTCTCTCTCTCTCTCTCTCTCTCTCTCTCTCTCTCTCTCCTGCTCTCTCCCTCCCTCCCTCTCAGTCTAACTTTGTCTCCTGTCTCTGTCCCTCCGTCTTTGTCTTCTTAGCCTTCTTTGTTCTCTCTGTCTTTCTAACTATATGCACACACACACATGTATGTGTAATATATATAATATATACATATGTATATATATTCTTATACATAAATACACACGCACACACACACACATATATATACCTATTATTATCTGTCCATCAGTCTATCTATGAATCCGAATTATCCATCCCTCTGTATCTGTCCTTTTTATTCTAATCATTATTATTTCTATAACCCTCATCCTCATGCCTTTCTGTTGCCGTTAGATTTTCCATTTGATCTTTTTCTTTCTGTTTTTCCCTGTCATTCGTCTTTGCTAAACTTTTCATTTTGTTTTCACTCCTTTCCTATCTCCAATTCTTTTTTTCTTCTCTGTCTTTCCCATCCCTCACAGTTAGGCTGCCAATGCTGTCGATCAGATTCGGCGTCTCCGAGGGAAACTTTCCAACTTGTCAACCGCAAACTTTCAGGAGATGCCGAGACCTGCCGCGTCTTTCTCTCCCTCTCTCTCGCTCTCTCTCTCGCTCTCTCGCTCTCTAGCTCTCTGTCTCTCTCTCGCTCGTTCACTTTCATTCGACGTCCAACACAGCCTTCTTCCCTCATGAGAGAAAGAGAGAGAGACAGGCACACAGACAGAGAGAGGGCGAGAAATCAATACCTCGCTGGTTTGCGAACTTCAAACAAGGTCGCATGCACACTGTCAAGTCTCTCAAGTCTACAAGTCATGGACTTACCAAAGTGAGTTTAATCAGATAAACTTTGATGCGTCGTCCCCTTTACAAAGACATATAGCTTGAAGTCATGTTGGCATTGCGGTGAAGTGAAGAGGCCGCCCTGCTCTGGCATCGACGTGGGTGCCAGCTTATAGGGGCGTGAGTTGTGCTGGCTGTGTGGAAGGTGCCTGTGGTCGATGTATTGGACGGGCGTGGAAGCATAATTTCTGCGAAGGAGTCATTTGTTTCAGTATTTCTAATTCTGTAGTTTATTAGGTTTTGAAAGAGAAATTATCAGAAATAGATACCAAAAAAAATGAAGTAGGATGAGAAACTGGTGAAGAGTACAAGGGGGCTTCAGAATCAATGGGAGAATACAATGAAAAGAAGAATTACATTGTACAAAGAAACGATATGATAATCCATTTATCTTTATGTAATGACGGAAAGCAGGATGTGCAAGCGGATCTAAGGTAAAAAGAAGAGAAGGGATACGAAGAATAATAATTGCGAGATAAACCTGGTAATATCTATTCAAGATCCTATATTTTCTTTTGTTTTTCTCGTGCAAACTTTTATGACCAAGTTTTACATGAATAATGAAGGTGAAAGGGGCGCACAGCAATATTATCGCTTTTACGTAAATAAGGAAAACAATGGAAAGTTGGGGGAAGATATATATATATAAATGGTGGAAGTTATGAAAGGATAGAAAATGATCTTCAGCTCTGAAAGAAATAATATAGATAATAAAGAATGATATAAATTGCGATTAGGTAGAAGAAAAGGTTGCGTTTCACACACCGCATGCGTAGGATTTTTAAGATTATTAGGGTAAATTGTTTATTATTGTCAGCTAATATGAATTATTATTATTCATTATTGTTAATCGCTCAATAGTGTTATTAGGATTTTTAGGATTATTAATATTTTTCTGAAGGATTTGTAGTCTTTCTTTTCTACGGCTCACATATCGTGTAGTTGCAGCAGTTGTGATAAACAAAGGAAAAGCAATATGAATAACGCCGATAGGAGAAGATGGAAGAATAAGACCCAAAGCCTCTAGCCTCCATATCTCCCAGAATCAGATTATCTTAAAAAGCATTTTCTTCAAGATGCTTTGGAATTGAATCTGCACAGACCACGAGAGACCAGCTGGAAGACGTCTGCTGTAATATACAATCTTCAGTCAATATTCGACGGCTGTTCAGACTTGCATATGGACATATATGCGTGTACGAACATAGCGTGTGTGTGTGTGTGTTTGTGTGCGTGTATGTGTGCTCATGCATGTGTGTATGTCCATGCGTAGGGTTGTCTTTCGCAATCCTTCTACACGCAGATCATTCAATATAACCCCACATAAAATTATAACACATTAATTCCTCTTTTTCCCTCATAGTACATTAGACTGATGAAAGCTTTAGTGGAATCACAAAGCATCAAGAGTTTATGAATCTGATGCAGCGTGGAGTGAACAACAGGCGGGAAATATGAATGATATATGATATTTTCGTGTACAGGTTTTGCACTGAAACTAATTGTGTAATCAAGTGTATCAAGAGTATGTTTGTTATAACAATAGAAGTGTAAATCGTTACTGCCTTTAATGTGTGTATTTTTTAACTTATTGTTATTATAACTATCGATTTTATTGTCTTTAGCATCATTACAGCTTTCGCAAAAATTTAGCACCATAATAAATTAGCATCATTTCATCATCATTATCATTATTTTCATTACTACGATTATCATTATGATTCACCATATTGTAATGGCTATCAGTATATCATTCATAAAAACAACAACAAAACCGGAAACATTGATAGCCATAATGATAATGACAATGATAATTAGAATTACACAATCATCATTAATGATATTATTATCTTTTTCATTATCATTATTACTATTATCATTATCATATCATCATTGTTATTTCATTATTTTTATTATTAATATCATCATTAGCATTATAATTGTTGTTATTTTTCTCATTGTTATCATTATATCATCCCTTTATCATCATCATTGTTATTATCATTATCATTCGTATTCACGTTATGATTATGATTATAATATATATATATTATCATAATAAGTAGTAGTAGTAGTGGTAGTATCGTTATTATCATTATCATTATTGCTGTTTTTACTATTATTATCATCATTACTTTCATTATCATTATAATAATTTTCATCATCACCATCATTATCATTATTATTATTATTATTATCAGTTTTACTATTATCTTTATTATCTTTATCATTATTATCATCATTATCACTACTATTTTTTTCTTGAATAGGTGACCCGCCAACACTTTTTTCCAGGAAAATTAAAAGAAAAATGAAAATCCCGATTTGTGACGTCCGCTAACGAAATAGCAAAAAAATAAAATAAAAAAATACAAATCAATGTGTCTATAATTCATTATGTATGGTATCGTTTCTACCGTCCCCAAAACAAAAATAAAATACATTTGACGGAAATACCTCACTCTCGTGCGTCATGTCATGTATATAGTCTATCGTGTCTGTATATTTTCTTGTTTTTATATTAAATTCCATTTCAGTTCTTTCCTATCTGTGCAAAGTGGCAAAGTACATATATGTCACTTTTTATGAATATTTTTTTATTTTGATTTCCATAATAATAAACTCTGATTGAAAGAATTCTTTGTCTGTTTTCATTCAACTCCTCGAAGACATGTAGTAAGACAGAATTGTACTTCCTCCAGGTGGGGCTGGAATTGATACATTCCTTTACTTCTGATCTTTGGAAGGTAAGACGTACACTTGTCTTATTTTGGTGCTGGGGATTTTCTTATCCATTTTCCTCCCACCGACATTTCATTATCACCAGATTTGCTCGCTGTTCAAGTGGCCTTATTACTGATCATTAATCAGTATTAGTAGTACTTTTGTTATTAAAATTGTCATTATCATTACTATTATTATAATTATTACTATCATCATCATTTTTATCATCATCACTGCTGTTGTAGTTATGATTAGTATTACCAGTATGTATCGATACCATTACGGGTATTATTATCATTACTATTGTTATTATTGTTAATGTGGTTGTTATCATCTTTATCCTTATCATGTTTTGTCATACATCAAACGCACAATATTACATGACGTATGCATTTTGTTCAACTTGTACAGTATGAACTGGTGATTGCTGTTTATTTGTTCATCATTGCACCTTGAAGGTCCAGGTCCAGGATTTTAATTAAATTAATTTTGTTTGTCTCGGTCTTCATGTCATTAATTCTTCTTCATGAAATCCAGCAAAATTGTCATCAAAAATTATACATCCTTGTCATCAAATCATATAACAATATATATATATATATATATATATATATATATATATATTATATATATATACATATATATATATGTTGAATTTGTATGTATGTATATGTAATATATATATATATATATATAATATATATATATATATATATATATATATATATATATATATACATATATATATATATATATATAATATATATATATATATATATATAATATATATATATATATATATATATATATTGTGTATATGTGTGTGTGTATATAGTATATATATATATATATATATATATATATATATATATATATATATGTATATATATATATATATATATATATATATATATATACTATATATATCAGCAAGGTTAGAAATCTTAAAGTAAAAATTTTCGAAAGGTAACTATGATATTATGTGCATTTGTAGCAAATATGTTCTGATGACCTACGATACAATATATCTTACACGAAGATAAAAGAGATTGTTTATTCAAAAAGTAGACCAGAGGAGAGTGATTTAAAAGAGGATTTTCTTTTCATTTGTATCTTTTGATCTATCTAAATATTAATTTGTTACTCATTCGTGTTCGTCAGTTATCTGTTTGATATCTTATTTATCTATTAATTTTAAATGATATTATGAATATAAAACCTTAATATGAAAACCGAGAAAAAAACACGAGCTTAAAACCATAACAAATATACAATTCGACAGATGGATAGAAAGGTAAATAAAAAATAAGAGAGAGAGAGGACAGGGGAAAGATTGGGAGACAAGTATATAGATCATGCCACAACAAATAAATGAAATACCTTTTAAATGATGGAACACAGGTGTCGTGGATTCCGAGGTAAAACAGCCACGGGAATGAAGGAGAGAAAAGGCAGAGTGAAACCTGAAAAACTTTCGTTCTTCAGTAAAGCAAAACATTTTTATGGCGATGAACTAATCAGTTGAACCGCGGTTAGTCGCCTCGTATAGCATGCGGAAGCCAATGTGGGTGTTAAGCTGAGTGAAAATAGAGGTAAGTGTTCTATGGAAAGAGAGAGAATGAAAATCGTTTGGTTTGGTTCGGAAGAGAAAAGTAAAGGAGAGAAGGGGATTCGGAGATAAAGGTTGAGAGAATAAGACGCGTGGAGGGAGAAAGGAAGAGAGAAGAGAAAAAAGGAAGAAAGTGTGTGTATGTGTGTGTGTGTGAGAGAGAGACTGATTGATTGACACGCACTTACACACGGAAAGAGAGCAAGAAATATCCAAATAGAGAGGCACGCGTTATCGTCCGATAAGAAAACATGATAACAAAGATTATGAAAAAGAATAAAATGTCCGCCATTTAGCCGTACAGCCGTCAAATCCTACACAACCTTTAGAAGTTTGTGTGATCTCTAGCAACCCAACGATTGAGCGAGAATTCTTTACACAGTGGCAAGAGCAGACAGCAGCAGTAAGCAACAGCAAGACGCACCAGGGAACAGCAAGCAGCAGCAGGTAACAGCAGGCAACAGCAATCGGCAGCAAGAACAAGAATCATTAAGCAACAGGCAACAGCAAGCAGCAACAGGCAACGGCAAGCAATAGAGGCACTAAGACGAACAGAGCAACTACCAACCACAAGTAAATAGGCCGTCCCACAACTTAACAACACCTATTATGCGACCTGTTGAGTGTGTGGAGAGCGATTTCCCATGACAAAGAGCTGGCCAAACGCGCGCGATTAATTCCAAAGTTTGGTTGAAGGGGCTACGGATGTATTCCCAGTTGGAGACGGGAAGGGGATACGGGATTAAAATGAAAGTGTTGAAGTTGCTAATAACATTTTGTAGTTAAGCAAAAGGTTGATAGGATTTGTGTTTTTTGTTTTTTTTACGTAGAAGAGAAAACATAATATTAGCAAGGAAACAGGGCTGTGATTTTTGTTCTTTCGAAATGGATATTGAGTGCCTGTGCAGTTTGTATGTCTTTTAGAAATATTTAAGTTTATTTCAAACTCTATCTCGACTTGCTTTTAAGACACAAGCGGCTACGGATAACCAAAATGAACAATAGATTATCTTGGATACAATTTTTTTTTCGATTAGATACCAAATTGATATTGCTGCATAAATTATCAACACAACTTTAAGAAAATAAAGATAAATAAAATAAACGAATATACACGACTTTTGACCTATAATAACAATATGCCTTAAGAGTGATAGATTCACGAAAGTGCAATTCAATCTCAGCCTTCCGGTGTTGACTTGGCTGCTTGTCTTCGCTCTATCTATCTGTCTACTTATCTACCTACCTCTCACACTTTCTATCTATCTACCTATCTCTCTCGTATTGTCTATCTACCTATCTATCGAGCTATCTCTCTATCTATCTATCTATCTATCTATCTATCTATATATATATATATATATATATATATATATATATATATATATATATATATATAGCTGTCTATTTATAAGTGTACCTACGTCTCTCTCTCTCTCTCTCTCTCTCTCTCTCTCTCTCTCTCTCTCTCTCTCTCTCTCTCTCTCTCTCTCTCTCTCTCTCTCTCTCTCTCTCTCTCTCTTCTCTCTCTCTCTCTCTCTCTCTCTCTCTCTCTCTCTCTCTCTCTCTCTCTATATATATATATATATATATATATATATTATATATATATATATATATAGTGTGTGGTGTGTGTTGTGTGCGTGTGATTTAGCGAACTGATATATTCAAAACACTAGGTAGATATGGAAAAGGAAATGTATATGCAATCAAAGGACTAAGGGAATACCGGAAAAATAATTTATAGACAAGTATTATGACTGAGTATTTTTTACTTTCAAAGGAAGTAACGAAACAAGTCGATAATACAATAACGTAACTGACTCATCTCCATAAAGGAAAACGCGGTTCTTTCTTTCTTTCTTTAAACACATTCTTTAAATATGAATATTCGTTCAGCTTTCATGTGTATCTGATGCTTTTATTTTTGTAATATAGATAGACATCATGGATGATGGAGATACGTGGAAAACTTTTAAAGATTTATAAATGGTATATTGGATATTGTAATCGAGTTTTTGAAAGAATTGACATGAACTCTCTCTATCTATATATCTGCCTGTCTGTCTTTCTACCCATTTTCTCTCTCTGTCTGTCTATATGTCTATATATCTACCTACCTAACCCCCTCCCTCTCTTTTTTTTTCACTTTCCTTCTCTCTCTCTCTCTCTCTCTCTCTCTCTCTCTCTCTCTCTCTCTCTCTCTCTCTCTCTCTCTCTCTCTCTCTCTCTCTCTCTCTCTAACTCCTTCCCTCCCCCCCCTCTCTCTCTCTCTCTTCTCACTCGCTCTCTCTTCCTTTCTCTTTCACTTGGTATTGGATATTGTATTAGATTTTTTAACAGAATCGACACGAAACCCAGCTTATTGGATTCTAAACTGTTAAGAGAATTTTTATTTTATTCATTTATATATATATATTAATGGTTAAACGTTTTGATTTTCGCTTTTACTTTTTAGCTCCTCTTGTTTTGTTTCTTTTCACTGATCCTATTATTAAACTCATTTCTCAATATATGAAAACACACGCAAACACTCATACATGTTTGCGCTTTAAAGGCACACGTATTTCCATACTTTTGCCTGGAGATGAGACGAGGCAAACAGCTTCGAATTCCTTCAAGATTCCACCATTCCTGACAAATCAATAAGGTAGTGTTTTGTTACTGGTAATAACTTGATTGCTGAATGGTTTTATGATTATGCAGGTATACTATTTACGCGAAAAACTGCAAAATAATGCTCAAAATTTGAGGGAACTTTACACATGATTACCAGAGACGTGTATATACGTAAATATAAGGTTAGATAGATAAATGAATAGAGAGATAGATACAAATATAGATATACAGATCGATAGGTAGAAAATATAGAAACAGATTGAAAGATAAACACATTAAAACATAGAGAAAGATAGATAGATTCCTACGCAAACATACTATATATATACATATATATAAACATAGAAATCGTTACGTTTATTTTCAATTCTCATTGTTTTTTTTTTTTTTTTTCATTTGTGTGTACATGTTACTGTGTTTGTGCTTATGTATATGTGTGCGTGTGTATGTATACATATGATTTATACATATATACATATGTGTGTGTATGTGTGTGTGTATACATATACATATATATATAATATTATATTATATAATATATATATATATATATATATATATATATATATATATTATATATATATTATATAATATATATATATATATATATATATATATATATATGTATCTATCTCTCTCTCTCTCTCTCTCTCTCTCTCTCTCTCTCTCCCTCTCTCTCTCTCTCTCTCTCTCTCTCTATATATATATATATATATATATATATATATATATATATATATATATATATATATATATATATGTATGTATGTATGTATATAAAAGAGAGAGTGAGAGAGAGAGAATTATATATATATATATATATATATATATATATATATATATATATATACCATTTAAGATAAGTATGTCAACATCCATAACAACATGTTTCAACGCAACTGCAAATGTTAAAGCAAAATACTTTCCAGACTGCTTTCCAAAACTGCTCCGTCATTTGCCTTTGATCCGCCTACCTTGTTGTTCGAGAATTTAGTACTTTATGCCTGAAGAAATAAAGAAGACTCGTGTTGAAATTGTTCTTAAATTGTATATGCATATATATATATATATATATATATTATATATATATATATATATATATATATATATATATATATATATATATATATACATGTATATATATTTATGTGTATAGTATATGTGTGTGTGTGCGTGTGAGTGTGTGTGTGTGTGTGTGTGTGTGCATGTGTGTGTGTGTGTGTGTGTGTATGTGTGTGTGTGTGTGTGCGTATTTGTGTCTGCGTGGCTAAGTATACATGACTGCAGCAATAGCCGAGTGGTTAAGCACTAAACAGCGACCCTCGTGATCCTGAGTTCAAATACCTGCGCTGCTGTTGCTGCTGCTTAAAAAATAAATAAATAAAAAAAAATAAAAAGAGAGAGAGAGAGAGAGAGAGAAAGAGAAAATAAAAAAACAAAGTCAAGATAAGATAAAGGAAAAGAAAAAAAAAAAAAAAGAAAAAAAGAATAAGAAAAGGGGGAAAAAGGACTAGAAAAAAGAAAAGAAAAAAGAAAAATAGAAAAGAAAAAAGAAACAAAAACACCTCGAAAGGTTACCCCCGCAGGTAACGGGCTGAAATGGTCGCGCACTAAACTATTGCTTGCAAAGGGCATTCAATTAGGCAAGAACGACGAGACCAAAGAACCTCCCAATAAAATAATAAGAGAGGCCTAAGTTCTACAATAGAATGATTAGATGTTTGAATGAATGCACTGACACACACAAACGAACAAACAGAAACATGCAGATATATCTCAGAAAGGGCATGAACCGTTCTCACAAAGAAGGCGCCTATACACTTGAAAAACGCGGATCAAAAACTTATCTACATAATGATATTCAAAGAATTCCGGAGCTTACTGCTATCGATGTACATTCCATCCCGTGGAAGGAATTTTGGCGACTCCATTTGCATAAAATCTGCATTCATTAACCCTGAGAAGATGACAGACTAATACAAACCCCACCTACGCAAGAAAACGTAATTCCACAGAAAATGTAATTCCACAGAAAACGCAATTCCAAAGAAAACGTAATCCACAAAATACGTAATTCCAGAGAAACGAAATTCCATAGAAACGCAATTCTAAAGAAAACGTAATCCACAAAATACATAATTCCACAGAAAACGAAATTCCATAGAAACGAAATTCCATAGAAAAGTAATTCCAAAAAAAAAAATGTAATTCCAAAGAAAACGTAATTCCACAGAAAACGTAAACCCACAGAAGATGTAACCCCACAGAAAACGTAATTCCATAGAAAACGCAATTCCACAGAAAATAGAATTCCACAGAAAGCGCGATTCCACGAAAACGCAATCCACAGAAAATAATTCCACGAAAATGTAATTCCACAGAAAACGTAATATTCAAGAAAAAAATAACCACAGGAANGTTTTTACAAATCTTTTAGAGTCACTATACACCTTTCACTCCAGATATGCACATGCAGAGAAGAAGAAAAATGCTATATACTGAACCAATACGCTGCCTATGAACAAATGTAATTACAGCAAGACTTAATACCCAGATTTCATAATAAAAAATTTCTTACATCATAATTCCCAAGTGACAATAGCCTAGTCCCAGTGTTTCGTAAAGTACAGTACGTCGTAGCCTAGATAACAAGCCATAACACCCTATAATAAGCAGGGAATTCGTAAATGAGGTATGGAACATCTGGTCTCGGAATGTAGAGGTCTTGGGCTCATAAGGATGTTATTTTTTCTCATGATTAAATCCTGTTCTTTGCAGCCGCATTATCAGTTTTTTCTTTTTCCTCATTTTCTCTCTCTCACTCTCTCAATATATATATATATATATATATATATATATTATATATATATATATATATATATATATATATTATATATTATTATAATATTACATGTATGTATGTATGTTCTCTCTCTCTTCTCTCTCTCTCTCTCTCTCCTCTCTCTCTCTCTATATATATATATATATATATATATTATTATATAGTATATATATATATATATGTGTGTGTGTGTGTGTGTGTGTGTGTGTGTGTGGTGTGTGTGTGTGCGTGTGCGTGCGTGCATGTGTGTGTGTCTATCTCTTTCTCTCCCTCTTTTTATCTCTCTCTTTATCTCTTTTTTCTCTCTACTTTGTCTCCTGTCTCTTTCCTCTCTCTCTCTCTCTCTCTCACTCTCTCGCTCTCTCTCACTCTCTCTCTCTCCTGCTCTCTCCCTCCCTCCCTCCTCTCAGTCTAACTTTGTCTCCTGTCTCTGTCCCTCCGTCTTTGTCTTCTTAGCCTTCTTTGTTCTTTCTGTCTTTCTAACTATATGCACACACACATACATGTATGTGTAATATATATAATATATACATATGTATATATATTCTTATACATAAATACACACGCACACACACACACACACCCACAGATATATATACCTATTATTATCTGTCCATCAGTCTATCTATGAATCCGAATTATCCCCCTCTGTATCTGTCTTTTTATTCTAATCCTTATTTATTTTTTCTAACCCCATCTCATGCCTTTCTGTTTGCCGTTAGATTTTCCATTGATCTTTTTCTTTCTGTTTTTTCCTGTCATTCCGTCTTTGCTAAACTTTTCATTTTGTTTTCACTCCTATAATCTCCAATTCTTTTTTTCTGTCTTTCCCAACAGTTAGGCTGCCAATGCTCGTCGATCGATTCGGCGTCTCCGAGGGAAACTTTTCCAACTTGTCAACCGCAAACTTTCAGGAGATGCCGAGACCTGCCGCGTCTTTCTCTCCCTCTCTCTCTCTGCTCTCTCGCTCTCTAGCTCTCTGTTCTCTCTCTCGTTCGCTTTCTTTCGACGTCCAACACAGCCTTCCCTCATGAGAGAAAAGAGAGAGAGAGACAGGCACACAGACAGAGAGAGGGCGAGAAATCAATACCTCGCTAGTTTGCGAACTTCAAACAAGGTCGCATGCACACTGTCAAGTCTCTCAAGTCTACAAGTCATGGACTTACCAAAGTGAGTTTAATCAGATAAACTTTGATGCGTCGTCCCCTTTACAAAGACATATAGCTTGAAGTCATGTTGGCATTGCGGTGAAGTGAAGAGGCCGCCCTGCTCTGGCATCGACGTGGGTGCCAGCTTATAGGGGCGTGAGTTGTGCTGGCTGTGTGGAAGGTGCCTGTGGTCGTTGTATTGGACGGGCGTGGAATCATAATTTCTGACGAAGGAGTCATTTGTTTCAGTATTGCTAATTCTGTAGTTTATTAGGTTTTGAAAGAGAAATTATCAGAAATAGAGACCAAAAAAAATGAAGTAGGATGAGAAACTGGTGAGAGGTACAAGGGGGCTTCAGAATCAATGGGAGAATACAATGAAAAGAAGAATTAGATTGTACAAAGAAACGATATGATAATCCATTTATCTTTATGTAATGACGGAAAGCAGGATGTGCAAGCGGATCTAAGGTAAAAAGAAGAGAAGGGATACGAAGAATAATAATTGCGAGATAAACCTGGTAATATCTATTCAAGATCCTATATTTTCTTTGTTTTTTTCTCGTGCAAACTTTTATGACCAAGTTTTACATGAATAATGAAGGTGAAAGGGGCGCACAGCAATATTATCGCTTTTACGTAAATAAGGAAAACAATGGAAAGTTGGGGAAGATATATATATAAAATGGTGGAAGTTATGAAAGGATAGAAAATGATCTTCAGCTCTGAAAGAAATAATATAGATAAAAAGAATGATATAAATTGCGATTAGGTAGAAGAAAAGGTTGCGTTTCACACACACCGCATGCGTAGGATTTTTAAGATTATTAGGGTAAATTGTTTATTATTGTCAGCTAATATGAATTATTATTATTCATTATTGTTAATCGCTCAATATTGTTATTAGGATTTTTTGGATTATTAACATTTTTCTGAAGGATTTGTAGTCTTTCTTTTCTACGGTTCACATATCGTGTAGCAAGAGTGTAGTTGCAGCAGTTGTGATAAACAAAGGAAAAGCAATATGAATAACGCCGATAGGAGAAGATGGAAGAATAAGACCCAAAGCCTCTAGCCTCCATATCTCCCAGAATCAGAATTATCTTAAAAAGCATTTTCTTCAAGATGCTTTGGAATTGAATCTGCACAGACCACGAGAGACCAGCTGGAAGACGTCTGCTGTAATATACAATCTTCAGTCAATATTCGACGGCTGTTCAGACTTGCATATGGACATATATGCGTGTACGAACATAGCGTGTGTGTGTGTGTTTTGTGTGCGTGTATGTGTGCTC
Organism: Penaeus vannamei; assembly: GCF_003789085.1. Classification (NCBI taxonomy): domain Eukaryota; kingdom Metazoa; phylum Arthropoda; class Malacostraca; order Decapoda; family Penaeidae; genus Penaeus; species Penaeus vannamei. The sequence continues at coordinate 41,869 of NW_020872405.1, forward strand.
ATGCATGTGTGTATGTCCATGGGTAGGGTTGTCTTTCGCAATCCTTCTACACGCAGATCATTCAATATAACCGCACATAAAATTATAACACATTAATTCCTCTTTTTCCCTCATAGTACATTAGACTGATGAAAGCTTTAGTGGAATCACAAAGCATCAAGAGTTTATGAATCTGATGCAGCGTGGAGTGAACAACAGGCGGGAAATATGAATGATATATATTTTCGTGTACAGGTTTCGTGTGGTTTTGCACTGAAACTAATTGTGTAATCAAGTGTATCAGAGTATGTTTGTTATAACAATAGAAGTGTAAATCGTTACTGCTTTAATGTGTGTTTTTTTTAACTTATTGTTATTATAACTATCGATTTTATTGTCTTTAGCATCATTACAGCTTTCGCAAAAAATTAGCACCATAATAAAGCATCATTTCATCATTATCATTATTTTCATTACTACGATTATCATTATGATTCACCATATTGTAATGGCTATCAGTATCATTCATAAAAACAACAAAACCGAAAACATGATAGCCATAATGATAATGACAATGATAATTAGAATTACACAATCATCATTAATGATATTATTATCTTTTTCATTATCATTATTACTATTATCATTATCATATCATTATCATCATTGTTATTTCATTATTTTTATTATTAATATTATCATCATTAGCATTATAATTGTTATTTTTCTCATTGTTATCATTATATCATCCCTTTTATCATATCATGTTATTTATCATTATCATTCGTTTTCACGTTATGATTATGATATATAATATATATATATCATATTAAGTAGTAGTAGTAGTGGTAGTATCGTTATCATTATCATTATTGCTGTTTTTACTATTATATTATCATCATTACTTTCATTTTCATTATCATTATCATAATTTTCATCATCACCATCATTATCATTATTATTATTATTATTATTATTATTATCATTACTATTATCTTTATTATCTTTATCATTATTATCATCATCATTATCACTACTATTTTTTTCTTGAATAGGTGACCCGCCAACACTTTTTCCAGGAAAATTAAAAGAAAAATGAAAATCCGATTTGTGACGTTCGCAAACGAAATAGCAAAAAAAAAAAAAAAAAAAATACAAATCAATGTGTCTATAATTCATTTGTATGGTATCGTTTCTACGTCCCCAAAAAAATAAAATACTTTGACGGAAATACTCTCCTCTCGTGCGTCATGCCATGTATATAGTCTATCGTGTCTGTATATTTTCTTGTTTTTATATTAAATTCCATTTCAGTTCTTTCCTATCTGTGCAAAGTGGCAAAGTACATATATGTCACTTTTTATGAATATTTTTTTATTTTGATTTCCATAATAATAAACTCTGATTGAAAGAATGATTTGTCTGTTTTCATTCAACTCCTCGAAGACATGTAGTAAGACAGAATTGTACTTCCTCCAGGTGGGGCTGGAATTGATACATTCCTTTACTTCTGATCTTTGGAAGGTAAGACGTACACTTGTCTTATCTTGGTGCTGGGGATTTTCTTATCCATTTTCCTCCCACCGACATTTCATTATCACCAGATTTGCTCGCTGTTCAAGTGGCCTTATTACTGATCATTAATCAGTATTAGTAGTACTTTTGTTATTAAAATTGTCATTATCATCATCTATTATTATATTATTACTATCATCATTTTTATCATCATCATTGCTGTTGTAGTTATGATTAGTATTACCAGTATGTATCGATACCATTACGGGTATTATCATCATTACTATTGTTATTATTGTTAATGTGGTTGTTGTTATCATCTTTATCCTTATCATGTTTTGTCATACATCAAACGCACAATATTACATGACGTATGCATTTTGTTCAACTTGTACAGTATGAACTGGTGATTGCTGTTTATTTGTTCATCATTGCACCTTGAAGGTCCAGGTCCAGGATTTTAATTAAATTAATTTTGTTTGTCTAGCGGTCTTCATGTCATTAATTTTTTCTTCATGAAATCCAGCAAAATTGTCATCAAAAAATTATACATCCTTGTCATCAAATCATATAACGATATATATATATATATATATATATATATATATATATATATATATATATATAGTACATATATATATATATATGTGTATTTGTATGTATGTAATATATATATATATATATATATATATATATTATATATTATATATATATATATATATATATATATATATATATATATATATATATATATAATATATATATATAGTATGTATGTGTGTGTGTATATATATGTATATATATAATATATATATATATATATATATGTATATATATATATATATATATATATATATATATATATATATATATATATATATATTATATATATATATGTGTGTGTGTGTGTATGTGTGTGTGTGTATATTATATATATATATATATATATATATATATATTATATATATATATATATATATATATATATATATATATATATATGAAATGTAAAGTAGCAAGGTTAGAAATCTTAAAGTAAAGAAATTTTCGAAGGTATACTATGATATTATGTGCATTTGTAGCAAATATGTTCTGATCTGCAATGACCTACGATACAATATATCTTACACGAAGATAAAAGAGATTGTTTATTCAAACTAAGTAGACCAGAGGAGAGTGATTTAAAAGAGGATTTTCTTTTCATTTGTATCTTTTGATCTATCTAAATATTAATTTGTTACTCATTCGTGTTCGTCAGTTATCTGTTTGATATCTTTATTTATCTATTAATTTTAAAGATGTATTATGAATATAAAACCTTCAATATGAAAACCGAGAAAAAAACACGAGCTTAAAACCATAACAAATATACAATTCGACAGATGGATAGAAAGGTAAATAAAAAATAAGAGAGAGAGAGGACAGGGGAAAGATTGGGAGACAAGTATATAGATCATGCCACAACAAATAAATGAAAATACCTTTTAAATGATGGAACACAGGTGTCGTGGATTCACCGAGGTAAAACAGCCACGGGAATGAAGGAGAGAAAAGGCAGAGTGAAACCTGAAAAACTTTCGTTCTTCAGTAAAGCAAAACATTTTATGGCGATGAACTAATCAGTTGAACCGCGGTTAGTCGCCTCGTATAGCATGCGGAAGCCAATGTGGGTGTTAAGCTGAGTGAAAATAGAGGTAAGTGTTCTATGGAAAGAAGAGAGAATGAAAATCGTTTGGTTTGGTTCGGAAGAGAAAAGTAAAGGAGAGAAGGGGATTCGGAGATAAAGGTTGAGAGAATAAGACGCGTGGAGGGAGAAAGGAAGAGAGAAGAGAAAAAAGGAAGAAAGTGTGTGTATGTGTGTGTGTGAGAGAGAGAGACTGATTGATTGACACGCACTTACACACGGAAAGAGAGCAAGAAATATCCAAATAGAGAGGCACGCGTTATCGTCCGATAAGAAAACATGATAACAAAGATTATGAAAAAGAATAATAAATGTCCGCCATTTAGCCGTACAGCCGTCAAATCCTACACAACCTTTAGAAGTTTGTGTGATCTCTAGCAACCCAACGATTGAGCGAGAATTCTTTACACAGTGGCAAGAGCAGACAGCAGCAGTAAGCAACAGCAAGACGCACCAGGGAACAGCAAGCAGCAGCAGGTAACAGCAGGCAACAGCAATCGGCAGCAAGAACAAGAATCATTAAGCAACAGGCAACAGCAAGCAGCAACAGGCAACGGCAAGCAATAGAGGCACTAAGACGAACAGAGCAACTACCAACCACAAGTAAATAGGCCGTCCCACAACTTAACAACACCTATTATGCGACCTGTTGAGTGTGTGGAGAGCGATTTCCCATGACAAAGAGCTGGCCAAACCGCGCGCGATTAATTCCAAAGTTTGGTTGAAGGGGCTACGGATGTATTCCCAGTTGGAGACGGGAAGGGGATACGGGATTAAAATGAAAGTGTTGAAGTTGCTAATAACATTTTGTAGTTAAGCAAAAGGTTGATAGGATTTGTGTTTTTTGTTTTTTTTACGTAGAAGAGAAAACATAATATTAGCAAGGAAACAGGGCTGTGATTTTTGTTCTTTCGAAATGGATATTGAGTGCCTGTGCAGTTTGTATGTCTTTTAGAAATATTTAAGTTTATTTCAAACTCTATCTCGACTTGCTTTTAAGACACAAGCGGCTACGGATAACAAAAATGAATAATAGATTATCTTGGATACAATTTTTTTTTTCGATTAGATACCAAATTGATATTGCTGCATAAATTATCAACACAACTTTAAGAAAATAAAGATAAATAAAATAAACGAATATACACGACTTTTGACCTATAATAACAATATGCCTTAAGAGTGATAGTCTCACGAAAGCGCAATTCAATCTCAGCCTTCCGGTGTTGACTTGGCTGCTTGTCTTCGCTCTATCTATCTATCTGTCTACCTATCTACCTACCTCTCACACTTTCTATCTATCTACTTATCTCTCTCTTATTGTCTATCTACCTATCTATCGAGCTATCTCTCTCTATCTATCTATCTATCTATATATATATATATATATATATATATATATATATATATATATATATATATATATATATATATATACTGTCTATTTATAAGTGTACCTACGTTTTCTCTCTCTCTCTCTCTCTCTCTCTCTCTCTCTCTCTCTCTCTCTCTCTCTCTCTCTCTCTCTCTCTCTCTCTCTCTCTCTTCTCTCTCTCTTCTCTCTCTCTCTCTCTCTCTCTCTCTCTCTATATATATATATATATATATATATATATATATATATATATATATATATATATATATATATATAGTGTGTGTGTGTGTGTGTGCGTGTGATTTAGCGAACTGATATATTCAAAACACTAGGTAGATATGGAAAAGGAAATGTATATGCAATCAAAGGACTAAGGGAATACCGGAAAAAATAATTTATAGACAAGTATTATGACTGAGTATTTTTTACTTTCAAAGGAAGTAAAGAAACAAGTCGATAATACAATAAAGTAACTGACTCATCTCCATAAAGGAAAATGCGGTTCTTTCTTTCTTTCTTTAAACACATTCTTTAAATATGAATATTCGTTCAGCTTTCATGTGTATCTGATGCTTTGATATTTTTGTAATATAGATAGACATCATGGATGATGGAGATACGTGGAAAACTTTTAAAGATTTATAAAGGGTATATTGGATATTGTAATCGAGTTTTTGAAAGAATTGACATGAACTCTCTCTATCTATATATCTGCCTGTCTGTCTTTCTACCCATTTTCTCTCTCTCTCTGTCTGTCTATATGTCTATATATCTACCTACCTAACCCCCTCCCTCTCTTTTTTTTCACTTTTTCCTTCTCACTCTCTCTCTCACTCACTCTCTCTCTCGCTCGCTCGCTCACTCGCTCCTTCTAGCTCCCTCCCTCCTCTTTCCTCTCGTCTCTCTCTCTCTCATCTCTCTCCTCTCTCTCTCTCTCTCCCTTCCCTCTCTCTCTCTCTCTCTCACTCTCTCTTCCTCTCTCTTTCACTTGGTATTGGATATTGTATTAGATTTTTTAACAGAATCGACACGAAACCCAGTTCACTTAGCCTTTGGAATTGGATTCTAAACTGTTAAGAGAATTTTTATTTTATTCATTCATATATATATATATATATATATATGTTTTTTGATTTTCGCTTTTACTTTTTAGCTCCTCTTGTTTTGTTTCTTTTCACTGATCCTATTATTAAACTCATTTCTCAATATATGAAAACACACGCAAACACTCATACATGTTTGCGCTTTAAAGGCACACGTATTTCCATACTTTTGCCTGGAGATGAGACGAGGCAAACAGCTTCGAATTCCTTCAAGATTCCACCATTCCTGACGAATCAATAAGGTAGTGTTTTGTCACTGGTAATAACTTGATTGCTGAATGGTTTTGTGATTATGCAGGTATACTATTTACGCGAAAAACTGTGCAAAATAATGCTCAAAATTTGAAGGTACTTTACACATGCTTACCAGAGACGTGTATATACGTAAATATAAGGTTAGATAGATAAATGAATAGAGAGATAGATACAAATATAGATATACAGATCGATAGGTAGAAAATATAGAAACAGATTGAAAGATAAACACATTAAACATAGAGAAAGATAGATAGATTCCTACGCAAACATACTATATATATACATATATATAACATAGAAATCGTTACGTTTATTTTCAATTCTCATTGTGTTTTTTTTTTTTTTTTCATTTGTGTGTACATGTTACTGTGTTTGTGCTTATGTATATGTGTGCGTGTGTATGTATACATATGATTTATACATATATACATATGTGTGTGTGTGTGTGTGTACATATACATATATATATATATATATATATATATATATATATATATATATATATATATATATATATATATATATATATATATATATATATATATATATATATATATATATATATATATATATATATATATATATATATATATATATATATATATATATATATATATCTATATGTATGTATGTATGTATGTATATATAAAGAGAGAGTGAGAGAGAGAGAATTATATATATATATATATATATATATATATATATATATATATATATATATATATGTACCCATTTAAGATAAGTATGTCAACATCCATAACAACATGTTTCAACCCAACTGCAAATGTTAAAGCAAAATACTTTCCAGACTGCTTTCCAAAACTGCTCCGTCATTTGCCTTTGATCCGCCTACCTTGTTGTTCGAGAATTTAGTACTTTATGCCTGAAGAAATAAAGAAGACTCGTGTTGAAATCGTTCTTAAATTGTATATTATATATATATATATATATATATATATATATATATATATATATATATATATATATATATATATATATATATATATATAGTATATATGTTATGTATAGTGTATGTATGTGTGTGTGCGTGTGAGTGTGTGTGTGTGTGTGTGTGTGTGTGTGTGTGTGTGTGTGTGTGTGTGTGTGTGTGTGTGTGTGTTGTGTGTGTGTTGTGTGTGTGTGTGTGTCTGTGTGCGTATTTGTGTCTGCGTGGCTAAGTATACATGACTGCAGCAATAGCCGAGTGGTTAAGCACTAAACAGCGACCCTCGTGATCCTGAGTTCAAATACCTGCCGCTGCTTAAAAAAAAAAAAAAAAAAAGAGAGAGAGAGAGAGAGAAGAGAGAGAGAATAAAAAAAAAGTCAAGATAAGAAAAAGGAAAAGAAAAAAAAGAAAAAGAAAAAGAAATAAAGAAAAAGGAAAAAAAAGGACTAGAAAAAAGAAAAGAAAAAAGAAAAATAGAAAAGAAAAAAGAAACAAAAACACCTCGAAAGGTTACCCCCGCAGGTCTCGGGCTGAAATAGTCGCGCACTAAACTATTGCTTACAAAGGGCATTCAATTAGGCAAGAACGACGTGACCAAAGAACCTCCCAATAAAATAATAAGAGAGGCCTAAGTTCTACAATAGAATGATTAGATGTTTGAATGAATGCACTGACACACACAAACGAACAAACAGAAACATGCAGATATATCTCAGAAAGTGCATGAACCGTTCTCACAAAGAAGGCGCCTATACACTTGAAAAACGCGGATCAAAAACTTATCTACATAATGGTATTCAAAGAATTCCGGAGCTTACTGCTATCGATGTACATTCCATCCCTTGGAAGGAATTTTGGCGACTCCATTTGCATAAAATCTGCATTCATTAACCCTGAGAAGATGACAGACTAATACAAACCCCACCTACGCAAGAAAACGTAATTCCACAGAAAATGTAATTCCACAGAAAACGCAATTCCAAAGAAAACGTAATCCACAAAATACGTAATTCCAGAGAAAACGAAATTCCATAGAAACGAAATTCCATAAAAAAAAAGAACGTAATCCACAAAATACATAATTCCACAGAAAACGAAATTCCATAGAAACGAAATTCCATAGAAAAGTAATTCCAAAAAAAAATGTAATTCCAAAGAAAACGTAATTCCACAGAAAACGTAAACCCACAGAAGATGTAACCCCACAGAAAACGTAATTCCATAGAAAACGCAATTCCACAGAAAATAGAATTTCACAAAAAGCGCGATTCCACGGAAAACCCAATCCACAGAAAATGTAATTCCACGGAAAATGTAATTCCACAGAAAACGTAATTCCACAGAAAACGTAATTCCGAAGAAAACGTAATTTCAAAGAAAACATAAACCACAGAAAACGTAATTCCACAGAAGACGTATTCCCACAGAAAAACGTAGACGTATTTCCACAGAAAACGTAATTCCACAGACGTATTTCCACAGAAAACGTAATTCCACAGAAGACGTATTTCCACAGAAAACGTAATTCCATAGAAGACGTGTTTCCACAGAAAACGTAATCCACAGAAAACGTAATTCCAGAGAAAACGTAATTCCAGAGAAAACGTAATTCCACAGAAAACGTAATTCCACAGAAAAACGTAATTCCACAGAAAGCGTAATTCCACAGAAAACGTAATTCCAAAGAAGACGTATTTCCACAGAAAAAGTGATCCACAGAAAACATAATTCCACAGAAAACGTAATTCCATAGAAGACGTGTTTCCACAGAAAACGTAATCCACAGAAAACGTAATTCCAGAGAAAACGTAATTCCAGAGAAAACGAAAAACAGAAAACGTAATTCCACAGAAAACGTAATTCCACAGAAAACGCAGTTCCACAGAACACGTAATTCCACAGACAACGTAATTTCAAAGAGAACGTAATCAACAGAAAATGTAATTCCACAAAAGACCACAGAAAACCACAGAAAACGTAATTCCACAGAAAACGTAATTTCCACAGTAATTCACAGAAAACGTAATTCCACAGAAAACGTAATTCCACAGAAAACGTAATTCCACAGAAAACATAATTCCACAGAAAACGTAATCCCACAGAAAACGTAAGAAAAACGTAATCCCATGCATTCAAAAAGACGTTGAGCTCACATTGTTCCGACTCGCTGTATCTGAACGAACGAAAAACACCAAAACTAGTGCCTTCCCAAACGATGATGTGAAAAAAAACACTAAAAAAAAAAGAAAAAAAACTGCTGACTTTATCATATTCCCTTTGTTCTCATTTCTGCGGCATCTGCATATTCTCTCTATTTCTTCAGCCAACATCTCCTCTCTCTTTGGCACCAAATACCTGGCTTCTTGAGCGTTCCGCCTCGTACCCAGACGCGGCGAAGATCGATTCTTTGACGGGAGACTTTTTCTTTTTTCTTTTCTTTTCTTTTCTCTGTTAAATTCCATTGTTTACTTTTCACTACCATGTGTTTTTTTTTTCCTTCCTTTTGTGTCCATCTTTTTTTCTTCTCTTTTCTTTTCTCTGTTAAATTTCATTGTTTACTTTTCACTACCATGTGTTTTTTTTTTTTTTTTTTTTTCCTTTCCTTCTTTTGTTCATCTTTTTCTTCTTTTTTCTTTTCTCTGTTAAATTTCATTGTTTACTTTTCACTACCATGTGTTTTTTTGCTTCCCTTTGTGTTCATCTTTTTTTCTTCTCTTTTCTTTTCTCTGTTAAATTTTATTTTTTACTTTTCACTACCATGTATTTTTTCCCTTCCTTTTGTGTTCAGGTGTGATGTTATCTCTGATATCAGTCAACAATAATTATGTATCTATTGCCGGTACTGTAGGTGATTTTGAGTACTCTGATAACACTAATAATAATAATAACAATAATAATAATAATAATAATAATAATAATATGATCAAGCTTCTAAAGATTCTTTGTATTTCCTCTATTTCCTCTTTTGATTTTATATTTTCTCGCTCTTTCCCTTTCTTCTGAATTTTATTGTCGAAACGGTCAGATCTATTTTATATTCAGTGACAATCTGGAAAATAAATATTATAATAAAAATGAATAAATAAATAAATAAGAGAAAATAAAATTAAAGTTTCGTTCTCAGAAAGAATGAAGGTTTATCGATATTTATATTTTTTTCTTCTTTTTTTTCTTTTTTTCTTTTTTTTTTGCGCGTCACCCATTTTCAAATAATCTTTTGACTTATTTGCCTCTTATGTTACCTTTCATCTGTTTCAAAAACATTTGCTGTCAATATTACTTTTGCTTCATCTTTTTCATAATGATAATGATGAAAATGATCGTAAAAATAATAATGATAACAATAATAGTGATAAAAATTATAATGATGATGATCATGATGATAATAATAACAACAATAATAACAATAATAATAATGAAGATGATAACAATACTATTAATAATGATGATAATGATAATAATTATAATTATGATAATGATAATAATGATAAAAATGATAATGATAATGGTAGTAACAGTGACAATAAGAATGGTAGCAATATTGATATTGATCATAATGATAATGATAAAAATAATGATAATGATTGTGATGATAATAGAAATATCATTAATGGAAACAATAAAAATAGTAATACTAAAAATAATCATTATAATAGCGATAATAGTCATATAATAGTCTTAATAATAGTAATAGTAATGATAAGGACGATAATAATGATAATGATAATAATGATAATGATAATAGAAATGATAATAGTCAAAATGACAATGATGTTATTGATTATTTTTATTATTACCGTTATTATTGATGATATTATTATCATTACTATTATTATGGTAATGATAATTGTCATTATGATTCTTCATTATTGTTATCATTATTAGTATTATTATCATTATTATTGTTATTATTATCACCATTATCATTATCATCATCATTATTGTTATTACTAATATCATCATCATTATCATTGTTAACATTGATACTATCATTTTTATCACCATCATTATTGTACACTTTTAGCAGATTCAAAAACATCCACATACAATATTTCTTTTGTTTCATGATATCAACGAAAATGGTGATAATGATATAAATGATGATAATGATATTAATCATTATAATAATAAGAATGATGATTATCACAATAATGATGATGATGATAATAAGAATGATGATGATAGAAATAATGATAAGGATAATAATAGTAATCATCTTCATTATCATTATTAATATCTTTATCGTCGGTATTGTTGTTACATTATGATTATCATAATCATCATTATTATTGTTGTATTATTATCATTATATCATTTAAAAGTATTATATTATCATTATTATCATTATATCATTAAAAGTATTATTTTTATCATTATTATCATTATTATCATTATTATTACTACTGTTATTAACACTATTTCTATCATTTTTTTATTGTTATCATTTTATCAATAATATCATTACCATTGCTGTTGATATTATCAGCACTGTTATTTATATCATTACCGTTCTTAGTATTATCATTGTTATTATCATCATTATCATCATTATTATAATCATTATCATCAGTAGCAGTAGTTTTGATAGTTATAGTAATAGTAACAAGAAGGATGATTTTATCAATAATGAAAATGATAATAATGATAATAACAGTAATAAGGATGATGCCAATGATAATGATTATGGTAGCAATAACAATAATGGTAGTAATGGCAGTAAGTGCGTTTATACATCCTGATGTTTTGCACACACACACACTCATGCAAATACACAAACTTTCCCGATATTCACACACACACACACACTAATTCACACAAATGCACACACACACGTACACGTACGCAAATACACTTACGCATACACACATTCATGCAAACACGCACACACAAACAAACACACCGGTACGCACACGCATACAAATACAAACACAAAATATCTTAACATTTTTACATATCTTACAAAATATATACGGACACATACAGTAAAACCCACACACAGACATACGTACTCACTTAAGCAAATATACACGGACACATGCAGACACACACGGACACATACAAACACACACACACACATAAAACGCACAGATACTTCCCTAATGTTTTCACACACACTCACTCACACCGTTCCCACTCCTGAGGATTTTGAGCTTGTGTGTGTGTGTTGTCAACGTAAGAGTTAGGGGGCGTGGAAATGGTGGAGAATTAAATGGGGCTTTGCTTGCTGGTTTATTCGGGAGGGAAAGATGTGACCCCTGAGAGTGACCCTGCGCCCCTAGGGCGGAGGGCGGCCTCCTGCCCTGTGATTGCACTGCTAGGTCTTGGTCTGCTTCTGGTGCTCTCTCTCTCTGCCTGACGAGACGTCCTTATATCCAGCGACTCCTTGTCCTGCTGGCGGAGGTTGTACCCGGGGCCGGCGTGACGACTGGCTGATCGCCGGAAGAGAAAGTCTTGGGCTGGGTAAGTATGGTACGAAGCCAAGAAGTAAAGCAGCTGCAATGCCTAGGTGTGAAGCCCAACCCATCAGGTTTCCATATTGCTGACATGTATGTGTGTGTGTGTGTGTGTGTCAAAGGATGATATTAATAACAATTTTTCTTTTTTACTTCTTAGTCAGTTTCAGCCTGATGTTGAGAAGCTGACGTGCCTGCACTGAGCACATCCATTCCATTAGCAATAACTGTGAAGGCAATGAACTCTGTTCCCATGGTAACAGGTGAGATGATTTACCCTTCCTTTTTGCTGGCGCAGTTAAAGCGACTGATTGATTGCTTTAGCGAATAAAGTTCTATTTGTGGAATATATCTTTATTCTTAATTTTGATTTCCTTTTGGAATATACCAAAATAAAGATTTTATAAAGATGTTCGTGTTCGCATGAGTGGACGAGTAAGGGGTAAACACACACATACACACATACACACACACACACACACACACACACACACACACACACACACACACACACACACACACACACACACACATATATATATATTATATATAATATATATATATGTGTGTGTGTGTGTGTGTGTGTGTGTGTGTGTGTGTGGTGATTTGTATGCATACATATATGCGTGTGTGACACACACACTACACAATATATGTATTATATATATTATATATATATATATATATATATATATATATATATATATATATATATATATATATATATACACACACACACACACACACACATATATATGTGTGTGTGTGTGTACATATATATACATATATGTGTGTGTATACATATATATACATATATGT
>NW_020872405.1:60000-65000 GCF_003789085.1 Penaeus vannamei
CCCCTCTTTCCTCTGTGCATTTAAGTTTCCCTCTTTGCGGTTGACCTCACATCTGACTTCATCCTTTGGCTCCTTTGCCCTTCCAACGTCTTTAAGATACACGTCCTTTTATCGAGTGCAAGTAGTTCGTCTTTATTCTGTATCGAGGTTCTTGCACCGTCTACCAGTCCTCGTGTTGTCTATGATTTTCCCGCTTCGTTTTGTTTATCCTTATCTTTCTGCTTTATCAAAGGGACGATTTTGTTAAGGGAAATAAGAAAAAACTTGTATGTATAGGTGTAGTGATTGAAGATAGTGCACGTATGTCTTTTGAAATCGACCTTTCTCTTTTATCATAATTTACACCATTATCATCTTCGTCACCTCCATAACCAGTATCAGCACCACTTCCAACATAAATATTATCATTATGGGGACCATCCCTGGCGGTCGGGGGGTGGGGGGGAGTCGGTTTTGAGTTATATACACTGCGGGATTGGCACACGTGTGGGGAAACTACCAATTGATTATTAGGCCCGCCCGTCTTCGGCTGATTTCATGGTGTAACAGAGGCAGAAGCGCGATAGAGTGATACGGGATTATCCGCCGTATGCGCTACGGACACATAGCTTGTACCAAACGTTCATAAGGCGTTTAACAATGACATTACTTATGAATATCAGTTCGTGAATGGCTAACGAATGTTTAGATACTACTTTTAACTACATTTTATGGGATCACACTGATTTATAATGAAATAATTTGAAAAAAAAATAAAACATTCGCTTGAAACTTATACACATTTGAGTATACTAACACATGAAATACGCCTTGCATTGGGACTTTGTGATAATATGTTGTAGTTTAGACATTCGTCCTTACGTATCCTATATATGAAAAAGGCACGACCAAATTCTTTTTTTTAAATAGACGTTATCTTCCGAAAGTATATGATGCCACGGGATTTTCATTCATTTACACGCATACACCTACATGTACTTCTGCTTGTTCCAAACCTATATACAGCGTTTACAAACATTCATTACAATTGAATATCAGTTTGTGAATGTATAACGAATGTTTTGATAATACATGTAACAATATTTGATGGAATCATATTGATTTATAATATAATGATTCGAGAAAAAATGAGAAAAATCGAATGACTTTACGAATTTGGGTATATTTAATCATGAATTGCGCCTTGCATTAGGACCATGTGGTAATATGTTGTAGCTTAGACATTCGTTCTTACGTATCCCATATATGAAATATGCAGGACCAAAAGTACAAGAATAGACGTTATCTTCCTTTAATAGTCAGGAAACAGCCAAAAGGTATTTCCTCTCATTTACCACCCCGTATCTCTCCTACGCTATTCTGTCATAATACTACGTATGGATAAAAGTTCGTAAATGCCCATGAAATGTTTATAACCAGATTCAAAGCATTAGATAGGAAATTTTTATTTTCTATTAATTATTATTATTTTTTAATGATTACGCTAACAGGTCTGAGTTCATATACTAAAATATTTGTTAAATGTAGAACTGCTGCTACTATGGTGTTGGTTACACATTGATTAGTATGATTACAAAGTATGAAATGTGTAATAAAAATATAAGAATACAGGTTATCTCCTGTCAACATGGCCACTCACAGCCCTTGCTGTGAGTGGGGAACAACCGGTTGTTAATGACCCTCACTTGCCCCTATCGAATCTATTATCTATTAGTAAATGCCCCTGGAATTAATTACGAATGAATGAATGAATGAAAATCAGTGAGTGCTAGTTTATTTGGTTATATGTGTACATAAAGTATGCACTGTATGTTATACCAAAGACATATACTAGTTATAAAATAAATCTCCTAACTCGACTCCCCTCCACAGTTTCCCTACATCCCTCACTGCCATAGATTTCACTTACTTTTAGGAAGATCGATTTCATGAAATACGTAGCATCAATATTACGTATTCTGCTTTACGAGGAAACTACATAATGAGTGTATGTTAGCTAGAAATAAACAAAATTCGTTATGAATCCCTGGTAAAATAGCTATTGATTATGATTTAGCACCTCACAGTAAAGTAGAAGGCGCAAATTTTGTGTCGAATTTCTGTGAAGCCTCAGAGCCTGCTTGTTGTTGCGGATGCTGATTGTCGTGCTCTTATTGATATATTTGATTTCTCTGTGATATAGAAAGCAACATGTCTCGAAAACCAGATCACATCAGCCGGTTCTCCTGTGCCAGACGAGCCTGACATCGGTGCTGACGCTGACGACATTGCTAGGATATAGGTATACCGGAATGCGACACAGCCGATACAGTCGCAGCTGCATTCCGTGTAACAAATTCTATGTTCACAGATTTGTTTCAGGGAGTTTCTTGATCTGTTTGTATAGGTCAGGCACTGAAGAAAATAAAATCTCCATATTTTCTTTAGTGTGCGGTCAGTGTGCTGAGGTTTCTCGTACATCACCTGAAGCTTTAAATATTACAGATACCGTCCATGCCACCGTCTCGACAGCGATGCTAGTTTACTGTAGCCTTGTTAATGATGGCTATGCCGATTATTGCAGGGTAGCCAGTATAGATGAAGGTCAAATCACCAGTAAACACAGGTACTATGATTATGCCCACAATCTATGACTAAGCTGAAGGATTCTTTACCAACAGGATCCATCTAGCACGCCAGAAAGTAAGGGAGCTTTACAGAACCAAACGGAATGTAGCTCCTGACGCCGATGGCATTACAGATGTCGTTTCCTTCGACTGTGCTTGGGAGACCCGTGGGCACCGTAGCCATATTGGTTTGACATTTGTCATTGAGGCTAATTCTGGAGCTGTTTTAGATAAACAGGCGCTGTGTAGCCTGTGCAGTGTTTGCAAGAAGAAACGCCGAACCCTACCACCTGCTGACCTAGCCAACTGGTTTTTTTCCCACAGGCACTGCCTTTGCTGGACCGTCTGGGCGGATGGAGACAGAGGCAGCTCAACGTGTTTCTTCCTTTGTCCTGTGGTATGCGTTCTTTGGTTGCGATTCTTTTGCTTACAGGGGCGTATGCTTTATTTATGGCATCGACAAGGTCGTAAAGTACAAGTGTATTAACAATGTCGGCAAGCGAATGGGCACTCGGCTGCGTAAGCTGAAGGGGAACTTCACTTCAGTCATCATTCTTCCAATGATTTCAGGGTGAAGCACCAGTATTATCCTGGCGGCACTGACAGCTGCGAGAGCAGCAGGCAGGGTTCCTCATTCTCATTCCCAAGAGAATCTTTTTCTGAGGATAGTTCCGCAGGCGGCATTACAGAAGATCCGAGTGGTTTACGAGGACCTTACAAAAAATGAGCTGCTCTCTAGGTGTCTTCCAGGGAATACACAGAACATCAATGTGTCCCTGCATTCTAAAGTTTGGCATGCATTCCAAGGGAAAAGCATGCAAGCCTGCAATGTGTGCAATATATTTGCAGTTTTGTTGCCCTGGAACGTAATTTTAGTTTTTCACAGGGAGGCGTTTTGCTGTACCTTGGACGGAAGAGATCCCCCACCCTGATTTCAAATTTACAGGCACAGGAGAGGGAGCGAGGGCGAGCTGCAGTCAGATCTGAGCGACGTCACCCCTTCATAAGTCTGCGTGTCTGGGGGAGGGCGCCGAATATGCAACTGGAAGATTTTGATACATCTGTATCCTTCAAAGAGTATTTTTTTATTTTTTTTTCTATATATCATTTTGTTATATTTTGAAAAAAAAATTATTTTGTTTTATGTGACAGATTATTTTATTTTGCTTTTTGACAAAATAATTTTTTGTTTTTTGGAAAAATATTTTGCTTTTGCAAGAAGTTTTGTTTTGTGAATTTGGCGACAATGAATGGGTTGGCAACCCATGACACCCTCCGCAAGGACAACATCGCAGCTCAGTTGAGAGGGGACCAAAAGTCAAAGAAAAAAAAAAAACTCTGGTATAAGAATGATATCCAAAAATAAAATATATTACAGTATCTCGTTATTAAATATCCAAAGAAAACAGAGAGGACATTCCTTTTCTATAATAGCACCGAATAATTAAGTGAAATGTACTTGTATATGTATATAGTTTACTGAAGACATCGCATTTTTTTTATTTTCTGGCTTTAATGAGCATGATTAATGGTTGATTTTATGTGTCTTGAATATTATAGAGACCCAGTGACCAGTAGCCCATTCCACCTCATTTTGGATCATGTGAAAAATGCAACAGCTTTTGGAATTCTCGCCTTCCCTTTATTTCACTCGTATAACTCTATCATTCTCCATGCTGAATCTACATGTATTTATGCTTCGCTTATATGAATGTAATAATTTTCTACTAATATTGCCATTAACAGTTCTCAATTTTCTCGCAATCGGGTTTTCTAGAAAACTAAAAAAATAAATAAAAGTGAGAAAAAGAAGTATTTTCTGGTTTAGATTAGCTGTCTTTTTCATTTAATATATTTATAGACCGATTCGGTGTGACGTCACGAGTCGGAGTCGCCATTCCACTTGGTGAAAACAAACCCGTCCCTCGCAGATACCTCGTTATCAACGCGAGCGAAAATGGCGTATGCGTGCTTAGATTCTTTAAAAACCGAAGCGAAAAAGCAATATGAATCAAAACTAGAAGCTGTGCAGCTGTCTGCCGAAACTGGGATCGACGATCCTACGAAATATTTAATATCCCGACATCTAAGACCATTTGATCAACACACCAGGTAATAAATAGAATTTTATGATGACATAATTTGCTACAGTAATCTATGATTTTTAGCTATATAAGTTGATTTTCTGTTTACACAAAGGAGACAATGAAGTCACATAAAGGCCTACAAGCACACAACGCATTTTTCTCTCTCCCTAAAGGACTGTGTTTGGGATAAAGTCTGGGTGAGTTGGATTCGGGGATGGTTTGCCTGTAAATTATAGTTATGATAAATAAATTCATTACAGGAACACGTAAAATTACTATTGTGCTTTTTGGAGTGTATGCCAAAACC
>NW_020872405.1:72500-75000 GCF_003789085.1 Penaeus vannamei
ACTTCGCTCTGCACTTGTTTCTTTCTCTCTTCTTTTGCCTTTCTGTTTCGTTTTATGAGCGGTAGAAAAGCAATTCTGTGTTCTATCTTACTGAACCTTTCTCTCTCTCTCTCTCTCTCTCTCTCTCTCTCTCTCTCTCTCTCTCTCTTTCTCTTTCTCTCTCTCTCTCTCTCTCTCTCTCTCTCTCTCTCTCTCTCTCTCTCTCTCTCTTCTCTTTCTCTTCTCTTTCTCTCTTCTCTCTCTTTCTCTCTTCTCTCTTCTCTCTTCTTCTCTCTCTCTCTCTCTCTCTCCTCTCTCTCTCTCTTTCTCCCTCCTCTCTCTTTCTCCCTCTCTCTCTCTCTCTCTCTCTCTCTCTCTCTCTCTCTCTCCTTCCTCCCTCCTCCCTTCCTCCCTTCCTCCCTTCCTCCTGCCTCTCTTCCTCCATGCCTCTCCTTCCTCCCTGCTCTCTTCCTCCCCTTCCTCCCTTCCTCCCTTCCTCCCTTCCTCCCTCCCTTCCTACCCTCACCCTCTCTACATTCTATCTTTCTTTTAAATCATTAATTAACTCTGACATTAATTTCCTTGATTTCTAAAACGGAAAAAATCGCATCTAGGAATTTCGAATCCAATCTCATTTGTTGTACGCTGAAAAATGTCTCCAATTTCGTATTTAAGGCCTAAGCAAACTTTTTTTTTCTTTCTTTCTTTCCTTTTCTCTTTTCTTCTTTCTTTTACTTTACTTATACATTCATCTACAATCTTAAAACACAGGTGTATTTTTCCCCTTCACTGACCCTCGGTTCGTATCGCACTAGACTTTAGCATATAACATTGTCAACATTTTCTTGTCATTTCGGCAGGGAAATGTGAAAATGATTAATTAATTGCCAGTGGGGTTCATTATTTGATCTCTGGGAATTTGAAGGGAGGCCATAAAAGTGCAATTGAATGTAGGATAAGACAAAGAAATATTAAGAAGGGGGCTGCGTGTACGTGTGTGTGGATATCTATGTGTGTATGCGGGTGAGTGTTGGCGGATAAATAAAAAAGAGAGATGTATTGTAGATTGACACATAGATGGAGGCATTTTTTTCATACATACATGCAGATATACATATATTACTCGATAAACAACTAGAGAGGTCGACAGACAAACAAATAAAAAAATGAAATCAAGATATACATAAACCTACCTCCAAATATTTCACCTCGAACCTCCAAACTTTCAAATTCGTCACCCTGACACTTTGCAGACTTGCATGACAGATATATATTTTTTTAAATATTTCCCCACTTCTTACAGTCGTCAAGAGCTTCACCGGATAATGAAAATTGCACCCCGTCATGCACACCCTGTCAGCTGACGTGCGGAAGTTGTCGACAGGGAAATATATTGCAGGAATGATTGACTTTGGTAATATTATAATCGTAATGTCGCTGTCGATTTTGATTACCCAGTAGCTTTTTTTTTTTTTTGGGGGGGGGGTATGACTGTTATTGTTTCTTCGTAAGAGAAGTGATACAAATTATTTTAAAAAATGAATTGTCTGTTTGAAAAAATTTTGGACGCTAGATAGTAGAGAGAATGGAGATTAAGTGAGAGTAATGACAAGGAGAGAGAGAGAGAGAGAGAGAGAGAGAGAGAAGAGAGAGAGAAGAGAGAGAGAGAAGAGAAGAAGAGAGAGAGAGAGAGAGAGAGAGAGAGAAGAGAGAGAAGAAGAGAGAGCGAGAGAAGATCGAGAGAGAGAGAAGAGAGAGAGAGAGAGAGAGAGAGAGAGAGAAAGAGCAGAAGAGAGGAGAGAACGCATAGACAGACAAAACGATTTTATGAACTCCCCAGCCCTTGCCGGAGTGGGTCGCTTGACATACCTCTGTATGAATACCTAAGGAAGGTATCCTGAATAATCAAAAACAAAGACCTGGCAAACTATGTCAAGCGTGACTGCCCCAACATCTGCCACCCGAGTTGCGGGGATCCCTAGCGACCTTTCCACTGCTCGCAGGCGCTGCATCCAAGGAATCTGCAAGGAATCACTCAGAGAGTATCCTCGATGGGAGGACTTCACACAGATCAAGCCTCTCCTTCTCTCTTGGAAACAATTTGGCGAAGTAAGAGGATTATATAATGATAATTCAGACACGGCAGGCTACTGTAACAAAGTTAAGCAGATCTCTTAACTTGCTATACAATCATGGCGACACATAAGGCAACACTTTATATATCCTTAATATGCATTAATTCCATTGCCATATCTGTGTTAGTTTAATAAATCTATTTGTTCGTTGTTTATAAAGAAAAATAGGTTGTTCAAATGAGCTCCTTTATAGATAGCTTTAACCCGTAACAATGAAGTCTGAATGTTATAAACAAACTGGTTTCAATATATAAAAAATCTTGTTAATAATGAATTTTAAAAATGAAAAAAGAAAAAAGAGAGGGAGAGGGAAGTGGTAGGTTTATGAGCAGAGAGGAAAGTCCTAATAACAGTGACATGTCACCTTTATTGTTGCATAAATATCG
>NW_020872405.1:100000-105000 GCF_003789085.1 Penaeus vannamei
TGGGCGGTGAGGTGTTGGTCGGTATGCGGTAGGGGTGGGAGTGGTCTTGGGTTGAATTGGTTTGGCGGGTTGCGTGCTTTGGGGTGGGGGCGGTGTTGTAGGTCATTTGTTGCTAGGTTTTCTGTGGTCATATATTTCTTTTGAGAGGTGTTCCAGGTGCGTCGGGTGTTCTTGTATCCTTATTTTTCTATTTTTTAGTCTAGGGAGTGGTCTTGTTAATGTTCCAATCCGTTGGTGGGGTGGGTGGTGTAGGTGATAGGGCGGGGTTGTGGGTGGCGGGGGTGGTCGGGTGATGTTATGATGTGGGTGGGCGGTAGTGGTGGTTGGGTTGGGGGGCGGGTGTTGGGTGTGGTTTTTCGTGAGTGTGTGTGCGTAGTGCGTGTGAGTGGGTGTGGTGGGGTGAAATTTAACCCGGGCGTGCTGGGTGGTGTGGAGGGGGTGTCGGCGTAGGATATGTGTGGGTGGGTTTCTATATGAAGGAATGTGTGTGGTATATTGTTGTGGTGGTAGGATTATGTTTCTCTCCGTAGTTCGCGTTGCGGGCGTGGGTGCGGTTTGGTTGGGTGGTGTCTGTGGGGGTGGCTTGGTGTGCCGGCTGCGGGGTGGTGCTGTCAGGCAGTTGGGGCGTATGTGGTGTGCGTAGGGTCGGTTGAGTGAGCGGTGGCGTGGGTGTGCTGTATCCCTCCTTTACTCGTCTTGTGTAGATTTTGGTGGAGGGGGAGTGTGGGATAATTTTGTATCTTTCTTATCCCGGTCGGGGTTGCGGCAGTCTATCTTTAGGATCGGTTGTCTATGCGAGATGGTCTCGTGTTGTCTATAAGGTGCGGGAGCATCGTTTGCGACGTGGAGGGTGTAGTGTGTGGGTTGGTAGGTGGCCGTGTGCGTATCATATTCTGTTGCGCGATGGGTTGAGTCCTTTAGATATGCGTTGTGTGCTGTTCTGAGTGTCTTTGGCGAGGTGGCTTTGGGCGGGCCGAAGGTCGCGTGCGTGTCGTGGGGTGGTAGGCGCGGTGGGGGTGGGGGTGGTTCGAGTGGCCGTGGCGTGTTAGGGGTGGGGTGGTGCGGTAGGTATTTTTGTCGCGTGTTAAGCCATCTCGTTCGCCGCTTCTTTTCGATCTATTTTTCATCGGATATGTGGTTTGGCGGGGTATTCTGGTATGTCTTTGCTATCTTCATTTACTCGTCTTCTCTATTCGCCTGCATTCCTTCTTTTAGCCTCTTTCGTGTATTATCTGGTCAACTTTAATTTTGCTATCGATGCGATGTCTCGTCTGGACCCATGTATTGTCGTTTTTCTGTTGATCTTTTCGTATTTTTATCTATTTCCTTGTCTTTCTGTATGTATATTTTAAAATACATCTCGGACTGCTGTTCTGGTACTATCTATACCGTCTAATTATAGTTTCCGTTTTTCGTGTGCTGTCCTTCAGCTAGGTTGGATCCTGAAGTAAGTGAAGAGTCCAATTTCGTCTCCCTCACTCTCCCTTTCTCTTCCTTCTCTCTCTTCCTCCCCTCGCTTTGCGTTCTCTTCTCTCTCTCTCTCTCTCTCTCTCTCTCTGCTCTCTCGTCTCTTCCTCTCTCTCTCTTCCTCTCTCTCTCTCTCTCTCTCTGTCTTCGTCTCTCCTCTCCTCCCTCCATCCCTCCATTTCCCCTCCATACGCCGATACCTCATCCCTCCCAATCCCTCCAATTCCGGTCGCAGTTCCCTTCTGACATCCCGTTTGGCGAAGTCCCCTCCGATCGCACTCGCACCGCTCCATGATCCGTCTCTATGTTTACCTGCTTAATTGACGCGTACCTCTTCCTCTCTCGTCTCTCTCTTGATTCTCTCTACTCCTCTGCGTCTCTCTCTGTCTCTCTTCTGAATCTCTCTCTCTCTCGTCTCTTCTCTCTCTCTTCTCTTCTCTCCTTCTGCTCGACCTCCCTCCCTCTTTCTCGTTCTCTCTAGCTTACCATGAGTTCTGTTCAACCCAATCGTATCTCACTCACCCGCTTATCTCCTAGTAGTCGATCTACCTACCTTCCAGTGTGTGCCAATTCTAGTCGTTGTATGGTCCAAACTCTCTTGCCGCCTTGAAAAACTAGCTTTGTTTGCAGCTTAAGCAAGCTCAGTCGTCTCTATTCGGTATGCAAGAAGTGCACGACGGGTGGGAAGCACATTTAACGAAGACATACTGCTTCGATTTGCTTGCTGACAGATCAAATGAGCAAATGGAACGCCTAACAGGAGACAGGAACAGACAACAGCTTTAGTTATCAGGGACAATACTTAGCAGACTCATGGCTGACAAGTTTATATTGTTTGTTTGAATGTCAAGGTTGTAGAGACCAAAAGGACGACTGGAGTAATTTGTTTTACACATTCAAGTTGCTATCATTTTTTGTAGGATTTTGTTTTGTTAGGATTTTTTTGGCATGGATCTTTTATTGATTGGCTTATTATTATGCTCATTTAACACTGATTTTGCTGATATCTTTTTTGTCATCTTAGGTTATTTATCTTATAACCATTATATTTTATTGCTCATAGATAAAAAATTTTATTAATATATTTATATCATTTAATTATTATATTACTACGTATACTTATTATTGTTTTCTTATCATTTTTATATTAGGTACGATTTATTTTTTATATTTCAAATATATATGATACCATTACGTTTTAATGATCATCGTATCATTATGATCTAATTACGTCATTATATAATTTAGTTATATATAATTAAATATAATTATTATTGTTACTTTTTATTTTATTATATTTATTCATATATAATTTCAGTATATCTACTATCATAATACTGCCATAATCATCTATCTATTTAAAGACAATATTCAATATTTCAATACCATTATCATTATTGATACACTATATATATTGTATATCATATAGCATAATTATTTAACTATATTACTATTATTACTTATCATTTTAATTGTGATCTATCATGTACCTTATATATATGATTGTAATCAAATTACAAGTCTAATTTAGACTACATTTATAGTGTAAATATATATCTAATACATTATCATACAATTAAACATTATACAGTTTATTTTAGTACTTAACATAAATTCAATTTATTTTTTTGTCATTGTATGTTACCTATATTAATATATATTAGTTATCATCACATTCGGAATTATCCTCATTATTAGTTTGCATTTTAAATGGTATTGATATTTTATCATTCTATATTTTATCCATTATTATCTATATATATATAATATATATATATAATACTTATTCGGCATTTTTTTCTTTACTATGTATGTTATATATACTATATATCACCTAATTTTCAAATATATCCTTACATTCATCACTGAATACATAACATCAACGTAGATTATCAATAATCTTATTTAACTCAATCAATTCTCAGATAAGTACAAAAAAAGCTAATATTAAAATAATAATAGTGATAATAATAATTAAATGATGTAATGATTAGAATTAGATTGTATGATGGATTGTAGATGATGTATTGATGAGTCATGTGTTTGATTGTATATAGGTATATGAGCAATTTGAGTGAATGTGAATTGAGTTGTTTGTATAATATAATAATAATAATAATATAATAGATAATAAATATAATATAATTAAATATAAAATAGATAGTATTAATTAAATTCAGATGCATTAATAATTAATAACTAATAATAATAATAATGAATTATAAATAAATTAATAATAATGTTAAATAAATAATAATTATAAATTATAGATAATTTTATGATTCGATGAATAAATAATAATTCTATAATAATAGTTGATGTGATATGGATATGATAGATGTTGAGATTGTGTGTGATGTTGGTGGATTAGTGGATAGCAGTATAAATAATAATATATAATACATAAATAGATAATTAAATAAAATAAATTAAATAATAATAAAATATATTAAATTAAATTAATAATAATATAATATATATATAATTAAAATATAATAATAATATTAACAATAATAAATATATTAACAATAATAATGATGCTAATCAATATATTAAATAATTAATTAAATTAAATAATATATTATAAATAATAATTATTATATATATTAATTATATAAATATAAATAATTAGTTATGTGTAATAATATTATATATTAATATAATAATAATAAATAATAATTGATAATGATAAAATGATCATACTAACGGATAAAGATGTATGATAGAAATGTTAAATAATTAATAATAATATAATAGATTAAATTTAATAATTAAATAATTAATATATAATAATAATAATTAAATAATAATAATAATGATATGAATAACAATATAACAATGATAATCCTTAATAATGATAATAATAGTAATGATAATAATGATATGTATACTATTACATATATAGAGAATATAATGTTGATTAAATTGTTATAAATGAATTAGATTATATCAATTATTCATTAAATTAGATATAATAATATAATAATGAAATATAATAAAATAATAATATAATTAAATAAATAATAATAATAATAAATATACATAATTAATTAAATAATAATAATTAACACTATAACAATTGAATATATTAATTAATAATAAAATAATAATAATTATATATAGTAAATATAATAACTATGATTAATATTAATTATATAGATAAAAGGATAAATATGTTAGTATAATTAATGATTAAATGATGGTAATTTTAAATTATGCATTACATAATTATTATTTATTATTAAATACAATATTAAATTATGTCATTAATTAATAATAACAACAATAACAACAACAACTAATAGCATAACCATACAACAATAACTTAACAACAAGCTAATACAATGATAATAGATAATGTATAAATAAACTCATTTTTAAAGAAACTATTAAAAAGAAAAAATAACTAATTATGTTAGTGATACCTATGTATAGCCTAGTCTAACAGCAAACACGGAGCTATTAATCATGATAACGGCGCCATCAGGGGATGCCCAATTTGTACTCACAAGCTATTGTATTATTAATTGAAA
>NW_020872405.1:110000-112500 GCF_003789085.1 Penaeus vannamei
GAGGGAAGAGGTAGAGAAAGACAAGTCAATGATTATGGTGTTATTATCTGATGCCAATTTTAACGCCCAGATAAACATTTTCAATCTATTATGTATGACAGCTAAGCCTTACAATGCAGTGAATTTGACTGCAATCTGGAGAGCACGTATTTAAACAATAGTGATTATCATATTTTATAATGCTGTTGTTATAAAAATGAATAAATAGGTAAGTAAACAAATAAATAAATAACGTAATATGTCAAACCCTTCATTTGTTTTGTCAAATCATGATAACAGATTAAAAAACTTGTTGGTGAACGTAAAAAAAAAATGCCGCAAGAAATCTATTGTGCTGTGGTTATTTGTATTCATTCCTGCCTCGAAACTTTTTTCATTAGTACTCGCTTTCCTTTGTCGCTGCTGATTTTGCAACGACAAAGATGTCCTGCGGATAATGTATGCAAATTCCTACCTTGGATTCCTTGCACTAAAAACAGGCCTCGCCAAACCTCTACCATTTCCCGGCAGACTTAACCAGACCGCAACACCTCTTTAACTAATTTAAACTTTCAGCAATCTCAAACCTCTGCAAGCTCCTCACCACACTACAAAGTCCACGTCCTCACACTATACCATTGGCATCTCTCCCAATAACTTTTCAAGCTCGATTTTATTTCTCTCTTCCTCTCCGTCATGCTTAATAACCTTATTCTTCGCCTGTCTTTTTAAACAAATAAACGACTGCCTTTCACTCTTGGAATAGCGAGTACATCTCTCCAATGTGTACTTCGTGACCGACTATGTAATCGTCAGAAATCTATAGGTATATATGATGATTCAATCCATAATCATTTGACCATATCCAAAAGTCAGATCTCAGCCATACTTTTAGTTATAATTTTCTTTCACCAAGGAAACTTCAGTGTTACTTATTTCCATTATAACTCTTATATATCATCACGTTGTATTAAGTTAATCTCAGCTATATGTTATCCGCACGGTTAAAACTTACAAATACCGGTCGTGACAGAGACGTAAAAGAGATATTTTGTTTGCATTAGTTTCATACCCCGTGGCGAGCAATTCCCTTCTCTGCATGCTATAAGGCCTGGAAAACATCACCAAAGTCAAATTGGCAAGAAAACAAGAAAAAGAAATCAGTGATCATAATCGACAGCGTTAGTAAACTACACTGAAGGTATATGAGAATGGATAAGATGAATGAAAATATATATTACTCACTCACTGATGTGAAAAAATGGGAAAACGTCGATTCTGGAACATGACAATGCCAGAAAAACAACCAGATGAGACAAGCGGACGGAACCTCAGAAAAACAACAGAGGTTTATTATACATCCCGACAAATATTTCTTAACAAGAAAAAAACAAACTTCTTGACAAAGGAATAAGGCAAAGTAAAACGTTTTCTTCGTGCAGACTTGGCAGTTGTTTCGAAAGTTTAGAAAGGAATGGATTTTTTCTACGAAGAAAAGAGGTAAATACAGCAGTTGGAGGTCTCGCA
This sequence comes from Penaeus vannamei, assembly GCF_003789085.1. NCBI lineage: Eukaryota > Metazoa > Arthropoda > Malacostraca > Decapoda > Penaeidae > Penaeus > Penaeus vannamei. Next base: position 111,507 of record NW_020872405.1, read on the forward strand.
CGTAAACATATAGTAATGGATACGTTATCAATAATGCAATACAACAATACTCACAGGGAAACAGCGCAGTTTATTGTAAACGTATTTTTTAAAATTAACGTACATTGTGTGAAAGTAAAACATACACATAAATTCACCACCCGGAAAATATTTGTTTACATACTTCAGAAAGAAAAAAAAAAAAGAAAATCACTGAATCTGTAAAAGGTGAGACCTACAAGTACAACTCTAACAACTAAATGAACCCTGTCACCACCACAGTAAATAACGTTCGAAGTTTGGCGAAGTCCTGCCGTGATTCACAGACTTCAGGGGAACGCAGGGAAACGTTAGCAGTGTTTCAAACGTTTCAGGAATCCGCATGACTCTCGTAAGTTTAAATGAATTCGGTTTGCATGAATACGAAAATAAAATCGGGATATTCCTGTCGAGACCCAAATAGGAATAAGTTAAAGGATAAATATTTTGAAAGTGGGAAGATCAGTAAGAGTGAAGAAGACAAGATTAGTGAAGAATAAGAAAATAAAAGATAGGGATATAGAGTAGAAGAATTTTATATATAGAAGTGGTAAGTACTGAATTCATCCTTTAAAAACAGTACAAATGATTAACTCAAAACCAATTTAACATCTGTCTGGAAGCTGTAAAGGCATTAACTTCCCAAGAAATTGTGGAAAATAGCTGGTAAGTACATAGGCCTATCTCAGCGGCCTACCAAACCAACAATAAATTTAATAACAACACAATCACTGTCTACAATACACGGATGAACAGGGACACAACAGAAGCGCAATAACTCAGAGAGATGTATGTGGGGAAGCGGGGAGAGGGGGAGAGGGAGAGAGGGGGACAGGGAAAGAATGGGGAGGAGGAGGAGGGGGAGGACCAGAGGTGGGGGAAGAGGAAGAGGAAGGGAGGAGAGAGGATGGGGGTTACAAGGATGTAGAAAAAAAAGATGGAAGAGGAGTGTTCGGCGTAGATAGGAAGGCCGTTC
>NW_020872405.1:117500-120000 GCF_003789085.1 Penaeus vannamei
TATTAAGCTATAGGGCCGTACTGTAAAAAAAAAAAAAAAAAAAAGAGGCAGGCAATGGCCGACTTTTCACCAGGCGATCCTCCAGTTGGTAGCATAGGACCCTTCTTTCCCTTTGCTTGGCGTTGTCAGGCACTAAATTGGTTCAGTTTCCATACCACAAAAGCTTCGGCAGGCGTTTGCGGTAGACAAAATATTAGAACATCGCCCGATTGCGAAAGCCAGCTACTTCCCTCTCTTTAATTGTCTTTCGTGAGTATTTTTCAATAAAGTTCAATTGAATACATTGTAATTAACTTGAAAACCCCAAAAACTATGTATGTATTTTTGGTTGCAAATAATTCTCAAGAGACAGGTGATCTTATAATAGATATAAGCATTTACCCATACTTTGTTAATTTTTGGACAGGTGAATGTGGAAAGTGTCGAGAACATTGGCTCTCATGCCTAAAATGAACATTTAAACAATGTAAGTCAAATGTTGATAGCTATAGTTCCCATACCAGGAATGATTTTTGAAAGGGACAAAACATATTTTCCCATTCATTAAAGATATGACAATCGCGATCAAACTCACATAATCGCTTCCGGCAAAGGTCAATATTCTTAAATTATATATAGGGCATCATGGTGCTTGAAAATTTGCTTGCCATAAGTGGATGTGGCGATCGCTTGACAACGCACTATTGTCGTGAAGGATTTTACGGGGTCAACTGAATTCTCAAAGATTTGTCATTTACTTCTCCAGGCGAAGCATCGTCAGGCAATCGTCAACTCTTTCCCGCAATGTCCCATAATTCTTTGCTAAAGTAGTAGCTCTCATTAATTTTGCCACCTCTCTTTCACATAGAAGTAGACGGATATCTGGAGATTTTCTGATGAGCTGCTCAAGTATCACTAATTCGCATAAACCTTCAAATGTTGTCAATCCATTAGCTGCTAGATACAAGTTCCGAAGCTTTGTAAGCGTATGACTATACTCTCTATACGTTTCATTACATCCTTTTAGGCTTTCCCTAAATCTAATTGAATGATGTTTACCACTGAGTTGATAAGCATTAAGAAGTGGCTTTAACCTTAAAACAGTCTTCTCTTTGTGAGTGCTAAGTGCTTTTCCTGTTAGGACAGACTGCACTAACAATGGCTTGTATTTTCGAGGCCATTTAATTGCCTTAGCACCTACAAGAAAAATTCCTCTGGATCCCCTTCCCCGAACAGTCGTACAATTTTGCTCTCTTTTCCCACGTCAAAACGACATCTACTCTCAACATTATCCTCTCCAAGAGGAAACACCTTTCCCTTCATTTCTAAATGATCCAACTGATACCTTCTCTCGCTCTCTCGATTCTACAACCTTTCCATTTGAAATCATTAATTAAAACAAAATTATGAAATATAAATGAAAATAGTAAAACTCCAGCAGATTAAAACAGTTATGTTTAAAAAAAACGGGAATATGTAAAGATCTTTCGGCATATAATCTTCTATAAAATTACGGAATATAGTTAAATGAAAATATAAAACTCCAACAGATTAAAGAAGCAAGAATATGTAAAGATCTATAAAATCTTTAAATCGAAACATTTCAGAGAGTGGCGATACTTGACGGTCATCGTAAAATAGACCACTTGGAGTTTCTTATTGTTCAACCAATAGCCAACGTAAAAGAAACACCTATTTCGTTCAAATAACCCTAAACCTTAACTAAGTAACACTGTTTGATAAGATGAGCAGATTACTAGAGTTAATACCCGATTTGTCTCCAGAAATCCTCTCACATTGCTTGTGCTCGCGCCCTCTTGACAGGCCTTTCGAAAATTCGTGTGGCCAGTTTGAAAACCAATACATGCTACTTTTATCATTCATATTTAACGAAAACATACACACTAATATATGTATATTTGTGTGTGTGTATATATATATATATATATAAATATATATATATATATATATATATATATATATATATATATACATATATATATATATATATACATATTTATGTATATATAATATATATATATATATATATATATATATATATATATTTTAAACATATATATATATCATATATATATATATATATATATATATATATATATATATGTAGTATATGTGTGTGCCCATATTATGTATAATATATATATATATATATACATATATATATATATATATATATATATATATATATATATATATATATACGTATAAAACATATATCCTCCTGTACGTAGTGACAACAAAGAGGGGATGCCCGCACCCAGCTTTGTGTCATACAGTCAACGCTGCGAAGTCATGAAAATGATGAAACGCCAACCGACAAGAGACAAGTGCCTCTCACCAAGCATTTTATGTCGAGCCCTTGCACATTATTTCAGTCCCCCTTCCTCCCATCCTCCCTTCCAGTCCCGTGGCCGTTATGTCCAGGAGTCGGACTGCCTCTATTTTTTCTTTCTTTTCTTCCTTTCTGTCTCTCTTTATTTCTTTGTTTTCTTTTCCACTG
>NW_020872405.1:150000-165000 GCF_003789085.1 Penaeus vannamei
AATGGGTATGCTTTTTTTCAGCTTAAACATGTATAAAGTACTCACATTAAATGTTTTGGTTATTTCAGTAACAGACAGTGTCTGAATACAAATAATATATTTCTTTATATTGAAGTGTTATATTGACTCACGTGTCTTCATTGTATTATTCAATGAGGTAATCTTCTTTCTAAAATAAGAGAACACACTAAGAAGGACAAAAGTTCAAACGTTCTCCTCATTACTCACTGCTCAACTTGGAGTAGTATTTGTAAATCTAACAGTAAGGTTTGTCAAATGTACAGTAGTCCAAAGATGTGTGGATGCTGCATGTGTTTTACAAAAGCCTTATCATAGTCATTCTACCAGAAGTTATTCTGATGGGTTACCAGAATACACCGTAAACCCTCCCCCATCCTTACTCTTAGTGTAAGTGTTCAGGATGGGAAGGTTGGCAGATTATGTTATAAGGAATGTGAGGGGCAGAAGAGGCCTGAAGATCGGCCAAAACGGATTAGGCATATCTTCAAGCCTGTGAGTGTTGTCTGGTTGCAATTAGAACAGTTTCTGGTACTTAGGCTCTATATATGAGACTGCAATACAAAAAGGCATATTCAACATTTGTGCAACCAGCTCTTTTGCGCTTACATCATTCATGCATGTTAACCATGGAAGGTTATGAATTGGCTGAAAGTGAAATATATAAAAACTGGTAATTTTGAACTTGCAATCCCTTTCTTCCAAGTCTTCCATTCTATTGTGCATCCCATATTCACTGCACTTTGTCTTTGGAAGAAGTGGATTAAATCTAATAACATAAAAAAGTGTATTTCTAAATCAGGGGCAGTATGACACGATTTTCCATGTTGTATTTTCTTTATATAAAGATATTCATGTCTTCGATAACAATTATGTGCTTTTACTTTTAATTATTTCTTTCTGTTAGGTTATACATTATGAAAGCAATTTTAATGAGTTCCTTAGAGAGGGAATGTTGTCGAAATCAGGATTATGGATGTACAACCTAATTGCTAATTATGTTATTTTGAATGAATAACCAAAATTTGATTCTAAACTTTTTCTGTATTTTTAGTGCAATATATTAGATATAAAAACTTCCTTATCACATCATGTATATAATTTTCTGAATGAAACTGGGATAGATTATCAGATATATAACATCATTTATGTCTGTTTGTTGTATGTGTTGACTGTAAGTAATTTTATTGTATTTATGTTTTTTGTTTTTTACTAAAATGATCTTTTTATATTTTTACATTTTCTTTATCATAGTTTTGACATAGAGTTAATAATAAGAAAAAATCATTGATGTTTTATTAGCTTTGCAATAAAGCAGTGTCAGAAAAAAGTATCGTTCCCCATTGCACCAACTAATATGTAAAATCAACAAAGTGCTGTATAATAAGTAGACAAGCCATTTAGCACCTAATCCTACGTATGTAGGTTTTGCGATACAGTAACATTATGATGTATGTGCCGGAGTTATTAGAATTTGTAAAACACAAGTTTTTTTATCTGTATGTGAAATGAAATAAGTTATATGATAATATCAAGTGGCAACACATGTGCAGTCAAAAAAAATTGAATAAAAAGAGAGAAAGCACAAAAAAGTAATCAACAACCTAGAGATGGTGCTGACAGACTTCACATTTTTGTTGAAGTTTATATTTCCTACAGTTGTATAGAGGAAAGGAAGATATGGATATATGTTGAAGTTCAAGAGAACAGCATGTATAAAGATGATCTGATAGTTCATTTCTGCCCTATTTGTAATACAAGTAAATATATAGGCTTAGATTTTTCCTAGTTTCCATTTTCAGTAATTTCATGCTTATCCCTCATGGGAAATGAGAGGAAACGATACTTTTTTATTCAGACTGTACCTTGATAAACATTGTCTTTAAAGCTAAAAGCAAGTTTTTATACATGTCTCAGATTTGTAATTGATGTGAAGTGAATTGTAAAGTAATTGAAATGTCTGTCTTAAATACCTGAATTTTCCACTCATTAAAAAAACTAATGATGATAATAATAATGGAAATAGAACAAGATGAAATCTGGATTCATCAGATTCCAATGAAGTACATATTGAAATAAGACATGTGATTTATATTTTCATCTCAATTTACTTGATTTCTGTGTTAAAAGGATTAATGTTTTTTTTCTTTTCTTCTCTTTTCTTTTTTCTTTTTCTTTTTCTTTTTGTCCCTCTAATTTTATTCCCATTCTGGCGACAGCAGTAAGTTGTAAGTATGTGTGATCATTTTGATAAGATAACTAAAAGAGATGTGATTTTATTATGTGTTACATGTGATTTTTCAGTAAATCAATTATGATTTGTCTTCCAAGCTGTTGACCAACAAGGAAACACAAGATGGTTAGTATGACAGTGTATTAGATTTTGTACGCTTTGTACACGGTAGTTTGATTAGCTTTCATTTCTTATCTTTGCAGTTTCTTCCATCAAATGGGCTTTGCAGCATTTCTTCTGTTAAAATGGCTTTGGTCTCTCTCAGTTACCCTCTGTTATTTCAGCTTTGTTGTATAATCTTTCTGGTATATTTCTGATTTGTTGTGGTACTTGACCTTTACAGGAGCTTAAGTGTATATGTTTATTTATTGCTGTTTTTATATCTTATCTTTATTTTGGTTTTGTTCATTGCCAGGAATTATTTTCTTCCACAATTCTGAAAGTAGTAGTTGACTTTATGTTAAATTTATAAACATGATGTTAACTACTGACTATGAATCCTTTCCAGTATTTAGCCTTTCACCGCAGCTAGGTAATCCTTTGTTTTAGATACCCTCCCATGCCCACTAGAAAAAGAAAAAATCTTGCATTGTCATGAACTCTCCTTAGCAGATGTCTAAGTATAAGAAATTGAAAAAGAAAGGCTTGAGATATCACATATATATATATAGATATAGATATAGATATAGATATATGATTTTCTATTGTGGTAGACTTTATGAGCTGCACTCTATGCAAAAAAAAAAAATTCCCCACATGATGTTACATAATTGAAGAAATTGTATATTTGCAATCTTAGTGATACAATTACATGAAGAATTATTCAAAAACAAAAATACAAGTAGAGAATTATTAATTTCATAATATTTTCTAGATAGAGTGCCACCAACTGAATAACAAAATGACTGCAATATTAAAAACCACAAACTTGAACAGAAAATACAATAATCTCAGTTTACAAGGATTTGTAATACTATACATAATTACAAAAGTAGCTTCTGTCATTCTTTTCTTTAAAATTGGTGAAGGGCTCTGGCTTTGTTCTTTATCAGTGGTTCTAGAATGCTCTTCAGTTTTGTTCTTTCATGTACAAAAGCAAATAGCATTGCAAGTAATGATTAACACATACCTGAAAACAAGCACACTGTAGACACATAATAATGTACACACATTTGTGCACACGCACACAACGCACACACACGCACACAAACACCCACACACACCCACACCCATACACACACACGTGCACACACACATACGTACGCATACACACACATACACACACATGCACACACACACATGCACACACACACACAGCACATGCACACACATGCACATGCACACACACGCACATGCACACACACACACACACACACACACACACACACACACACACACACACACACACACACACACACACACACACACACACACACACACACACACACACACACCTTTGCACACTCACGCACATATAATGATGATGGTAATGATACTAAAAAGATAGTAATTATTGCAATGATTCAAATATTTTATGAAGAAGAAAAATTTCATTCAAGAAAAATAGTTACTTAGCAACTATTTGAGCTGATAAACATCACTTATCTTTGAAATATTTTGAAGAAAAGATATTGCCTCTTTTACATCTAAACTTTTACCACTACAGACATTGATGTATGATTGAATCCTCTTATCTTGCAGGTAGCGCCAGTGGGAACATAAGTGTCTCACCATCACTGGTAGCACCACCACCTCCCCCTCCAAATCCACAACCCCTTCTACTCCAAATGTCCCCCAGTCACCAGCAGGCCCTCCCCCTCCCCCCCCCCACCTCCACCTCCACCTCCTCCTCCACCAGTGGCCTCGTTCCCAAGCACAGCCACGCCAGCTCCTCCAAATGAGAGCCAAGAGCGAGCTGCCTTACTCTCGTCCATCAATTCGTTCAAGAAAAACAAACTGAAGAAGTCCACAACCAACGACCGCAGTGCTCCCGTTTTGTAAGGGAGTTTAAGTTTGGGGGTATTGTTGCATTCAGGAGCCCAAAAGTGGGGTTTATGTTTGGTATTTCAGAGTGCTACATAGTGAGATATGAAACGGAGAGATTGATATCATGGAAATCTACATTAATAGATCAATGGGACTTGAGCGGAGGCTTGATTTTCGTCTATATGTGATCAGAAGTGTTGTATTTTGATATTAAAAGATGATATATATGTATGTATGTATGTAAAAATATATATATTATGATTATTTTGTCATGAACTAAATCAGTTTCACATAGTTTTTATGTTCAGGTAATTTACCTGGTATTACTAAAGTCATTCCCCTCTTTGTTTTACTTTTGTTATATCTTTCATGATTTCTTTTTTACATTGTAAAGCTTTATAACAAGATCTGATTTAGTACCACAAGCTCAAAAGTTGTGCTGTCTGAAATTGAATGGTTGTGTTAGCTCAATAAGAATTTTTACTTCTTATCTAGTCAGTAGAAAAAAAATACTGGTCAAAACTTTCTGTTGTTTTGATTTTGTTGTGTAACAAAGTCAGAGTGTATTCCAGAAGGGAATATAGAAATTATGAATTATAGAAGGTGCAAAGCATTTATGACAATTTGTATTACTTTTATCAAAGAAACCAATATGTTAGTTTACTATTATATACTTAATTAATTGTTGTTAAAAACAATTGAAGCAAAACTTTTAACCCAGGCTGAAGGTAATTTGGTTAGAATTAGAATACTCGTGATCATAGTTTATTGAACATTTCAGAAATCTTGTAAATTTTTCACTTTCTGTTAATTTACATGTTGATTTAAAAGGGACTGATTGTCATTGGCATATTACACAGATCACTCTTTGAGCAATGCATTTCTAAGAATAGCATGCATTTGATACAATTGCAGATTATTTGCAAATATATGTAATGAAGAACCTTTTGTGTTTATTTTGTATCATTTTGTATTTAGTGTCTATTATAGTATAATCATGTTAAATGCAAGTATAGTGTAGAATCTTTCATTGTAAAAAGTACTTCCTGCAAAAGGAGAAAAAAATTCTCTCTAAATACAGGAGAAAAGCTAGATCACAGTAGCAACTCAAGGAAGTCATGATGTCAGATTTTAATGACATTACAAAAGTTGCGATTCTCTTTTTGGAAAAAAAACACTTAGGGTTTATTATTAATTTTAGTCTTTTCAATTTTCAAAAAGGATGGAAAATAATTATTTTAATGGGTATATTTTCATTGAACAATCATCAAAATAGCCCTGTGGATGAGAAGAGTGGGTGATTATGTTTATGCACGAATAATTCTAATGTGGAATTGCTCGCAGTGGGAGTCAAGCCAAAGGCCTGTATTATTTACTCAGCTGGAAGGAATTAAGTATACCTACTTTTTTATTACCTCCATGGACTCAATAAATGAATGAAAGGTATTTTATTTAATGTGTAGGATACCAGGCCGGGCTATTTTTGGAATAGCACATGATCATGTTTATATTTTGTACAATATTTAACAGTGTTAAAGTTTCAGTAGCTTTTCAGGCATTTTTGACTTCATAAAGTCTTGTTGGCCTGGTATCCTACACATTAAATAAAATACCTTTCATTCATTCATTGAGTGCATGGAGGTATCAATAAAAGTAGGTTTACTTATTCCTTCATGCTGAATAAAAAATATAGGCTTTTGACTTGACTCTCATTTGGAAATCATTCATACATAAACATAATCGCACACTCTTCTCATCCATAGGGCTATTTTGATGATTGTTCAATGAAAATATAACCATTAAAGCCATTACTTTCCATCATTTTTGAAAATTGAGAAGACCAAAATGAGTAACAAACCCTATATGCCTTTTCCAAAAACAGAATCGCACCTTTTGTGACATCATCAAATTCTGACATCATAACCTCCTCGAGTTGCTACTGATCTAGCCCTTCCCCTAAATACAGGGCACACCCCTACAATACAGCTCACGCGTCTGCAAACTGCTCGGTGCGCTATCTATCCTTCGACCGTTAAGTCAGAATATGCTACGTGATAAGAAGTGTTTCCTGAAACTTTGTTTTCTATTGAAACACACGTCTGTTATTCATGTTTTCTGAAACTTTGTTTTCTCATGATTACACAACTATGAGTCTCCACATGGGAAATTTCGCATTTTAAAGAATTATCCAACTAGAGATGGAAGTGTTCGAGAACCGGATTGGCAATATTTTGTAAAATTCTTCACTGACCATGAAGGTAAGAGCTTAGTGAGCACAATATAAAAGCACTATTTCTATAGTTGCCCATACGTATCGTTGAGGTTGAATTATCGCTGGTAACATATAGCTTTTGCTCTTGAACAACGATTGCCGTAGAAGCTCTGGCAACTTCCCCAGAGGATTTATGGTCAAATTATGATTCCTTAGGTTACTAGACCGAGCTGCTGAGGGAGGTGGATAATTTATTTGACTTGATAATTATCGTGACCTCAAGTAAGTGATTATATTATATAAAAAAATCTTTGTGGTGTAGTGATCAAATACTGACTCATAAATAATTTTCTTACTGGTGATAGTGCTTTTGGTATATTTGGTTCTTTCAGCAGATTGGATGTTCATTGAAAGGACATACAAATCAGTGTAATAGACTTGAATGAACCCAGAAGCACAGGACATATTTTGAAGGTTTCCCCAACTTCATTAGTTCTAAACAGGGTAAATGATGTTACAGTTAAATGTTTTTCATTACCAGAAGGTCAATTGTTGGCTTTTCAACCTTTCACTAAAGTTCAGAAGTTGAATTTTTACACAATCTAAATATCAAACAAATTCTAAGGCATTATTAGTGTCAGGGAAAATTATGTCATATGTACCTAATTGTGAGAAGTTAACTGAATGGTGGAAAGACCATCGTTGCCGGATGTACACCCTCCGAGCATTTACTAATCTCAAATTAGATATTAAGAATGAAGATGAGGCCAGGCAGAATTTTTAATTTTTTCTCTCTGAACCAAGGGCTTCTAACAAGAAGCATCCTCAAGAACTTAAAAACCCTTCAGTAGATCTCTCTGATAAAGATGTTAATTCCAGACAAATGGCTTTATTTGGTGTTAATTTTCCAGATTCTTAAAATCTTTTAGCAGATAGTTTTGAAGCCATTTTAGAAGAGGCAGACTCTGTCTAAACAAGACACATTGAAATTTTTGACTTGCTTTATGGTTATACGTAAAGGTTTGGTATCTATGGCTATTCCCATGGTTGAATCTTTATTGGAGAACGCTATTAGTACAAGAATTGAGTTTAAGAAATCGATTCCAAAGGGTCTCTGAAGCTACAAGAGCTTTATATAGATTCTATAAGTCTGCTAAACCTCGTTATTCTAATAAATCTTTTCAAATTAATAAAAACAAAAAAAAAAATCAGATCGATCTTATTGGTCAAAATTTAAATCCAATTCCATTGGTTCAGAACAGCCTTCACAAAGATTTATTCAGTTCTTTCGAGGAAGAAACTTTCAGAGAGGAAGCAAGAATCAGTTCCACTCCCAAAAAAATTCTAAATGACAATCTAGGCCGTCATCTCCTTTTTTTCCAAACCCCGGACGTCCCGGGTTGTACCCCGGACGCGAACTCTTCGCGTTAGGGTTTTGATCCCGGACGCGTCGGGCTCATGACGTCATAGTTTGTGGAGGCGGAGCCATATCATCTAGCCGAGAATTAGTTCAGCCCCCTGCTTCTGCGCATGCGTGACACTGTTTCGTCGCCTGAGCCCTTCAATGCCCGCCAACTAGAGTTCGATAGATGCCAGTTAGGTTGCTTATTTTTAATAACCTATGCAAAATGCTCTGCTGGATATGCGAATCACAATTACCATTTGTTCACTAAAATAATTTAAATATTTATATGTATAAATATTCGTAAAGAAAATACTATTTACAAGTATTAAAAAGAATACAACTTTACTGCCACCGGCACCATATCCAGATGTAAACAGAGAGAGAGAGAGAGAGAATGATGGAGATAGAGAGAGAAGAGAGAGAGAGAGAGAGAGAGAGAGAGAGAGAGAGAGAGAGAGAGAGAGAGAGATGATGGAGAAAGAGAGAGAGAGAGAATGATGGAGAAAGATGAGGAGAAAGAGAGAGAGAGAGAGAGAAAGAGAGAGAGAGAGAATGATGAGAAAGAGAGAGAGAGAGAGAGAGATGAGAGAGAGAGGAGAGAGATGGAGAGAGAGAGAGAGAGAATGATGGAGAGAGAGAGAGAGAGAGAGAGAGAGATAATTCCATTATTTGCAATGGTTCTTCTTTGTTCATGTGCATGGCAGTGTACAGTAATACAAACTAAATGAAGATAATATCAAGTTCATTCGTAGTGGAATTATAAAATAAGATAAAATAAATTGGCAGCATAATTAGAAACAAAGGTACATGGTTTGGCTTTTCATTTAATTATTAGATGTCATTGACAATTCAAAAGAAACTTTCAATTTCCCTTGGAAAGTAATTGGATTGGAGATGTTTCTAATATTTTGTGGTAGGTTAATCCAGGTACTGAATCCTCGGACCTATTTCTGTGTAATATGTCTGGTTTGAATGCTTGTTTTGTAACCAATTATTTGTAGGTGCATAAATCAGTGAGGATATTCACCCTATATGAATTTATGAATGGATATGCCTATGTCCTGTTGACATTTTGATTGAACGTTTAACCAGTTTCGTGTAGGGGTTATATAGTTATATTTATTTCCGAGAGAGAGAGAGGGAGAGGGAGACAGAGGGGGGTTGTACAGTCATGTTTATGGAAATGAACTTGGAGAGAGAGAGAGAGAGAGTGGGGGAGCAGAGAGAGAGAGAGAGAGTGAGCGAGAAGAGGGAGGAGGAGAGAGAGGAGTGGGAGGAGAGAAGAGGGAGGAGAGAGAGAGGGGGGGTGGCGGGGGAGAGAAGCCGTTAGATTTTATACACGTTCTGGATGTGATTCCCACGGCGCCGTTTCTAGACTGAAGTGTAGGACAGTTTCGCCGCACCTTTTGCGCCCGGCAGTGGCAATCTGTGACGTCACTCCCAAACCTGGGACGTCCGGGGTTTGGAAAAAAAAGGAGATGACGGCCCTAGTTCAAGGCCGCCTGTCGAGATGACAAGATTTCTGGCCTCCAGGGTGACCACACAGAGTAGTTTTTAGAGGTCGTACATGGCCATGGTAACAAACAAAAACAGAAAAAAACGGTGTAAAGTTGCATGTTTTTCAAAAGAGAACAGTGAACATTCATTTCTGTTTAATTTCCCTAGGAATCAACATTCTTTTCTCTCTGGACGATTGGTTTGTTATTGCTCCCTCAGCAGAAGTGTGCACAAGAATGATAGACACAATTCTGTGGATAGGTTCAGAAATTGGTCTCCTTTTCAATCTTCCAAAATCACACCTTGCTGCTACAAGAAATCTTTCTTGGATAGGCCTCCATTGGAATTCTGTAAATCAAATAGTATCTCTTTCAGAAGAGAATCGAAGATGTTGGGTTTTCAAACCTCACAAGAGTCTCAAGGTTTTGGGAAATGGACATACCGTTTCAGACACAAAAGCATAAATGTCAGGGAACTTCAGACAAGCAAATTATCTCTACATTACACCCCGGTATTCTGTCAATGATACACATTCTTTCAGACAATTCAGCAGCAGTACAATGTATCAACCGCCAAGGGTCGACTCAGTCTTAAGAACTTTAAGTTTCAGAGACATTACTGGAACTAGCAACCCAGAAACATTGTTTTCTGAAGGCTTCCCAATTTTTGTGAGAAGAAAATTTGGGGGCAGATGCTTTGCGTAAACAAGTGGAGGGCGTGGAGATTGGTGGAATGAAAGGGGTCTTGGGGAATTTGCTTGCTTGTTTATTGGGCGAGGTAGAAGGTGTGACCCCACTAGAGACCCTGTGCCCCGGGTGCTGAGGGCGGAGGGCGAGCTGTCCTGCCCTGTGACTGCTCCTGTTCTTCTGTCTGCTCGGTGTCTCTGGTCTGTCTCCTGACAAGACGTCCTTTTACTCTGCGACTGCTGTCCTGCTGGCAGGTGCCTGCTTCTGATTTTGAGGATCTCAGTTCTTCCAGCCGTGACAAAGGGGGTGAGTTTGCCGGAATTGTTCGAGGGGGAGAAAGTACTTGGGCAAAGGAAGCCAGGAAGGAAGGCAGTTGCTTAGGTCCTATAGGTGTAAAGGCAACACCCATCCAATTGAGCATATTGTTGACACTGTCCTGCAATGAAGCTTCAGCAGTAAACTGGTCACTATCAAAGTATTCATAAAACTAGTAGATCAGTTTGGACTACCAGAAATAGGCCTATTCGCTTTTCAACAGGAAAATCGATTTGTTCTTAACAAAGTCCCAAACCACACTAGCAGGAGGTCCAGATGCATTCACAGTAGAGTGGAACAGATGGAATTACATTTACCTATTCCCGCCTCCTTTAACAAAGATTATGCTTTAAGTAGTATCTCACCTACAGACATATCAAGGATGAGTAATGCTGATAGCTCCCTTATGAAAAGTTCAACCATGGACAACGACACTTCTCAGCTGGTGCACGCATCCAGTACCACTGGGTCACAAAGTAATTCAGAACATGAATTCCTCACAGTTCATGAACTGCATGAATCGTGTGGATTTTCTTCGCAAATCTTTCAACCAAGGAAAACAAGATATCGGTTATGTAACAACAGACATCCTTAAAGGTTTTACCCAATCCACTACCAGATAGTACGAATATGGTTGGAAATTATTTAAATCACTTTTAAAGAGTAAAAATCTAGAATCTAATTTCTGAAATTTTGTTTGCTTCTCTTTTCAATATTAAAAATCTTTCAGGAGATACTGTTAATATTCATATATGTACACTAAAGTTTCTTCTTAGGATAGGCATAGGTATAGAAATAGACCAAGAAATTCTTGATAAAATGAAAAGAGGATCTTTTAAACAACGTCCTAGGAATAGACGATCCATTTCTTTTTGGCCTATTTAAGAGGTTGTGTCATTTTTGAACAACCTAGATTCAGTTTTAACTCATCCCTACGAGATATCTTTACAAAAGCAGTATTTTATTAGCCTTAGCTTCAGTCTTGACAGTATTTGAAACTGGTGATGAAGCAGTTTCCTTAGCCCCTTTCCCTTCATTTCTGGCTAAGAATGAAAGACCTTCACACAGGTTAAATCCTGAGACTACCAGCTTGGATAGTAGATGGTTGACATAAAACTATGTCCTGTTTCTGCCCTCAAGAGTTGCCTGAACTCTTTCCCATTTATTTTTGATAGACTTTAGATTAACTCACATAATAATAATTTCTGCAATGCTTGGGATCTGTCGAAAATTTGTCAAGTGATTAAAGTAGATCTAATCTCAGTGCACATCAGGTGAGAAGCTGTGCATCATCTAAAGCCTTTTTGAGATCATTTGATTTGACTACAGTTCTTTGACAAGGCCAGTGGGCTTCTACTAGGTTTTTTGTTAACAGGTATTTTTCAGTTAATATTCCTAATGTGCCCTACGTGGCAATGACTTTCTTCCTTTAATATTATATTCTAAAGTATGATATTTGAGGCATCTTTTCCAGCGATTACAGGAAACGCGACACCTCTTGCGCGACAGGAATCGAGCAGACGGTTAACTTTAATCGAGTTGCCAGATGCATCCCTTCTACTTTGAATATTCCGTGCATATTCGTACTTATATTGGATATCTATAACACCGCACTACCCACCATAAGATATCAAAAGCCATCTTGGACATCATATTCCAAAATACTGTGTACCTGTCGGAAAAATGACCAGTACAGTAAAATATCAAGCCGTCAACTGCGGCCATTCCCATTATGTCACAGAAATGGGCGGAGCTAACAGGCCCGTCTCGCCTCCGATCACGAGACAGCTTTTGGTGTCGCATAGCGTCTCGCGACACCCTAATTGCCACCGGAAAAGATGCTTTTGGTGTAGGTTTCCAAATAAACAGGTTGTTTTTAAATATTTTATAATTTATCGTCTGAATTCATTCTTATGTCAGACTATCCATTCCTTATCTTGTATTAGATATTCCTTTCCTTTCCTTCCACACACCCTTGTATTATGTTTATTATGGAACATATATTAAATAACCTACCCAAATCTTCAGGGAAGCATTCTACACCCCCACTGCATTAGTCATAAAGTAAGAGGTTTCAAAAATTAAAAACCCTATTTTATGACGTGCATAAAAATATATGTACTTGAATTTGTTTTATATGTTCTGACTTAACGGGTCTGAGGATAGATGGCGCGCCGAGCGTTTTGCAGGTGCGTGATCTCTGTTGTGTTGTGACGAATGTAGGGGTGTGCCCTGTACTTAGAGATATTTATTTCTTGTTCTCCTTTTCAAGGAAGTACTTTTTATGTGCCAACACGAATGGCATGAAGTATTCTACAACCCCACTGCATGTCATAGATATAGGGTTTTCAATTTTTCAACCCTCTTATTTTATTATAACAAGTAAGGCTAAAAAAATAAATACGTATAAAAGTAAGAGAAAGGAAGTCTATTTTACCTAGCAAAAAAACAAATCCTTACGAAACTACTGTTTGCCCAGTTGGCTATCCCCTTTAAAATGTTTTCAAAAAGCATACTACTGACACACGCGACTTAAGGAAGTAAGAAAATGATATGGTATAACAAGAATTGAGTTTTCTTTTTTTGTGATATGCAGCTGTGGCATAGATAGAGAGGACAGGGGGGGGAGGGCGGTTGCCTCCTTTCAAATTTTGTCGGAAATAATCAACCCTTGTCGAAAAGTGATGGCAATCTGTCTTCTTGTGGTGTGCTTGTCCATTTTAGCAGATTTGATTGAAATATTGCTCAATTCTCTCTGATTCTGTCCTAGTCATATCAGTGCAAGTATCTTAACTTGTCGCTGAGGCAAATCCAACACGGTAGTTATAACGAGTTTGTTTACATAAGTGTTGTTTCAGATCAGTGCAGCGTTGGCATTGTATAACCAGTCAGTGAGGATGAGCGTTTTACTCAACAGATCTCGTTTTCTTCCGGCTTCAAATGATGAAACTAATCTCATTGTTTTCTCAGAAAATCCATGAACCTTGCCCCCCATCATATTTCCTATCTATGCCACTGATATGCAGGGAGGATTTCCAGATATTTGGAATGTTTAGTTAGTAACAGAGAGTGAGAGGAAATAAATGCAGATTATTAATAGATTTTGTCTTGTCAATTCACATTCAACTGAAGCAATTTTGTATCATATTATCCCATTGGTAAGACAAATTCTGCCCTTTTATTTATTTATTGTGATTTTTAGAAGCTTTTTTTCAGGAAGAACTTTTTTTTCCTGAAGTGATGGCAGTATTGCGACTAAAAGAAATGTAAATTTCACTTGAAACTAGCAAGAATAAAATCCACACAAATTCTCGTAATATTATTGGCCTATATTTTACTAGAATTCATGGAATCGATTGATAAGTGAACTCTTATAAAATTCTTTTCTGACATTAATTACAAATGATAGAGAAAAACTATCCTGCTGATATATCAACTGACAATACGAACGCGAAACGAGTAATGCAATTTCTGTGTCTGTCGGCATTTTGAACATTAACCCCAAAGCGCAAGGACAAGAATAAGCTTGACAATATTTCCTTTGACGACAGATAGCGATTAATAATAATATAATAATAATAAACATTAATAATATATTAATAAAAGTGTTTGTATTGGTTCCTATCTATACAGTAAATATATATCCCACGTAATGGATATGATCAAATAAATATATTCATTTTTTTCTACATGTGCTTAAATAGTGTTTTAGCTGTGAAGATTTTTTTTTTATGTAATATGTAGTTTTGTTTACATGTTACGTGGTTGGCCGAAGGAACCTAAAAGATTATGTATAGTGCTCGCTGATTGGTGGAATTGCTCTACTAGAGCCCTCTGTTGGCTACCATTAGAATGAGTCGATTTAGGATTGTAATTAAGCATATCCAAATTACTACTACTTCATGACTACCACTTTGCCATCACTGGTAAATGCAATGGTAAATGACCGCTGGTAAATGCGTTACGATCGTATGTTAGTAAATCCGGTCCTGTTGGACAGAAATTTATAAGATTGCTATAATGATAATTACATTATTCATTTTCTTCATTTTTCATATTCTTCTTGACCCTTAAAAAGCTAGAAACTTTTCAAGATATTTTAAGCCATAACAAATGAATGGTAAATAAGATATATTCATAGTAATGATCATATTATCAACATATAAAGTCACAGTGAAGGGGTCAACACCACTGACTACTTGGTATCTGTCCCACAGGTAATTTTCCACACGAATTCAAAGTCAAGATAATTAATTGAAACAAATTTTGATACACTTTTCATATATATGTATAACTTTATGTTAAAACTGATTTCCTAACATTATTATTTTTCCTTTTTTCGCTTCATATATGAAAGAAAATCTAATTTTTAACAGTATGATTTTTACTTTTGAAACAATAAAAAACACTTTCAGACAGGGTTATTGCATAAAGGAACCTTACATATTGTACACATCCACTTAGTTCTGTGGTTCTTTCTTTGAGCTACAGTGATTGCAGCGTATAAAAGTGGATCCACATTCTGGCATGTGTTGTGCCTGGTTTTCCCGAATTTCCTTGGGGATGTTTTCTTTGCGCTCGAGACGCTTATCGAGAAGAGAGCTTCAGTCTTCCTCCTTTTCGTTCCATTTGCTCCAATCAAAGCGGC
>NW_020872405.1:197500-205000 GCF_003789085.1 Penaeus vannamei
TTATGAGTGAATTCGCCTATATACATCCGCACAAAATCCCGAGATCCCCAAAGATCCTCCAATTTGGCGTGTTTGCCTTATTGTAAATTTTTATCAAGCACTTTAGCAGAAGCATATAATGGTAGAATCGGGATCCACCTTAGGAGATCTTCCATTTTTTTTTCTTTTCATCATATTCATGAGCGTACAAGCCGTATGCTGGGGCGGGGCGGGGGAAATTTCCCCTGCTGGAGTGTGGGAATTTTCTGTGAAATACGTGTAGCAATCCCAGGATTACGGATAAATTAAGTGCACAGAGATACTGATGCGCTCAAAATACATTTTTTTTATTATAATTATTTTTAACTGTTACTTAAAATGCGCTCGTGGTGGTGATTACCATTTCAATTACTACCATAATTATCATAACCATCAACATCATCACGATCTCATCCTCACTATTACTCTCAATCACTTTAAGCGTTAACATCAACATTCATATCTCCATCATTATCACCATCACCGAAGTCATTTTTATCCAGGATATTCATGTATTTATCTATCTATCTACTTACCGATCTAACCATCTCTCTTATCTTATCCAGAGCCACCTACCGTCGGGTGAAGGTGTATGGAAGTCACGCCTCGGGGCACGGGAACGAGTCTTTCAACAATACCCGGGTTCTTGAGGGTATACAGGCACACCATACCCTCGCTCTCCGCTTCCCAGTCGCCCTCTGGAAGGTGGGGGAGGACGGGTAAGTTTTCTTAAGGTGGGGTTTTAGGCTCGTCTGTAGGGAATAGATTTGCGTTTTGGAAGATGGTGTGTTACTCAAGGTTCTGAAAGTCCGGGTGTGATTTTTTTTTTATTGGTGTATTGGTTTTGTTGTTTAGTTTGTCTGTTTGTTTATCTTCTGGTCTTTCCCACTCTCGCTCTGTGTCTCTCTCTCTATCTATCTATCTCATTCTTTCTCTCATTCACTCACGCACTCACTCTCACTCTCACTCTCTCTCTCTCTCTCTCTCTCTCTCTCTCTCTCTCTCTCTCTCTCTCTCTCTCTCTCTCTCTCTCTCTCTCTCTCTCTCTCTCTCTCACTCACTCACTCACTCACCCTCTCTCTCTCTCTCTCTCTCTCTCTCTCTCTCTCTCTCTCTCTCTCTCTCTCTCTCTCTCTCTCTCTCTCTCTCTCTCTCTCTCTCTCTCTATCTATCTATCTATCTCTCTCTCTCTCTCTCCACTCACTCACTCACCCTCTCTCTCTCTCTCTCTCTCTCTCTCTCTCTTTCTCTCTCTCTCTCTCTCTCTCTCTCTCTCTTTCTCTCTCTCTCTCTCTCTCTCTCTCTCTCTCTCCTCTCTCTCTCTCTCTTCTCTTCCTCTCTCTCTCTCTCCTCTCTCTTCCTTCACGCTCACTCGCTTTAACCATATTTTTCCTCATTTCTCCATCCTCTCTTCCTCCCCCATCCTCCGTCAGTCCACCCCCTCTCCCTTCCTTCCTCCAGCAACGCATTCATCCCCTCTCCCTTAACCCCGCCACCCCGTCTCCCTCCCCAACCCCGTCAACCCCCTCTACTTTCACCACCACTCTCCCATACCCCGTCACCTACCTGTCCTTCCCCCACCACTCCCCCAACCCCCATCACCTCCCTCTCCTTTCCCCACCACTCCACCATACCCCTGTCACCCCGTCAGCATACCCGTCGTATATCCTGCCGCGAAGAGGTCGTCACACACGGGGCTCCAGCAGACCTCCGTCACGAGACACACCCGGGAGGCCTCGCAGGTGAACTTCCACAGGGGGAGCAGAGAGCCCTCGAGGGGGTGGAATTCGTCGCTCGCGTCTTCCCAGTACTTATAGTCTGAGGGGAGAAAAGAGAGGGGAAAAGGAGCGAGGAAGAAGGGGAGAGGAAAAGAGGCGAGGAAGAAAAGGGGGATAAAGCAGGGAGAGAGGAAGGGAAAACGGAGATAAGGGAGGTTGAAGGAGAGAGGGAAAAGGAGGCGAGGGAGGAAGGGGAGATGAAGGATAGGAGGGAGTAATTGAGGGGAAAAGAAGGCGACGGAGAGAGAAGAGGTAGAAGGATAAGATGTAGGAGAAAGTAAGATTACAAGGATAAATGGGAAAAAGATAAGAGAGGAGGGAGGGAGAGGAGTACGAGAAAAGCAAGGTAAAAGGAAGGGAAGAAGATAAAGGGAAAAATAGGGAGAAATAGTATAGAAGAGAAGAAATAGAAAGAAGAATAGGAGAAAGGTGAAGAGAAGAAGCCCAGGAGCAAAGAGAAAGAGATAAACAGATAGACACAGAGACAAAAATAGAAGCAAAAACAGAGGGAGAGAGAAAGGAAGAGACGGATTTAGATCTGAAATTGGTAACGGAAATTAATAACAATTATGTGTAGAGTTAAAGGATAAATCAACTGATGCCTTTCGAAAGAAAGAGTGTCCAAAAAGCAAGACTCTAAAGGAAAAAAATAAAATGTGTATTTTTGATGAAATCGAAAATCTAGTTATCTTCAAAATAAAAAAGGTAAAAATATTGTAAATTGATATCACGGAAATATTTACATTCAAATACAAATAGATAAAGAAAAAACATCAAAAGTAGGGAAAAAAACAAAGAAAAAATACCGCGTTAAAGTGAAACAAAAGAGGAATTATAGAGTAATGGACGAAAAGGGATAAAAAGCATAAATTAGGAAAAAGAAATAAAGAAAAGATTCCTTTGTACCTTGAACGACCTCATCCTGGATATTTTGATTCGCCATTCTCTCGACGACCTTGGCGGCGGGAAGGAGTCCCTGGAGGTTGACCTCGTTCTCGACGAAGGTTGACCTCCTGGGGGGCGGGGAAGGGGTGGAAGGGGTCTCTGGCAATGGGAGGGGGGGACCTCGGTCGCTTTCGCTCACTCGAGGGGACTAAGGGGGGAGTGGAAGAGTAGGTCAGAGGTCACGGAGAAGAGTGAGTAGAGTAGGAGAGAAGATCAGAGGTCAAAAGGAAGAGGGAGTGGAGTGGGAGAGATCAGAGAGAAGAGGGAGAGGAGGTCAGAGGTCAAGGAGAAGAGGGAGTGGTGTGGGAGAGGAAGTCAGGGAGAAGTGGAAGAGGTCAAGGAGAAAAGTGAGAGAAGGTCAGAGGTCAGGGAGAAGAGGAAGTGGGAGTGAGAGAAAGGTTAAAGGTCAGGAGAAGAGGGAGTGGAGTGGGAGAGGAGGTCAGGAAGAGGAGGAGAGGAGGTCAGAGGTCAGGAAGAGGAAGTGGAGTGAGAGAGGAAGCAAAGGTCAGGGAGTAGAGTGGGAGTGGAGGTCATAGGTCAGGGAGTAGAGTGGTAGAGTAGGTCAGAGGTCAGGGAGAAGAGGGAGAGGAGGTCAGAGATCAGGGAAAAGAAGGAGTGGAGTGAGAGAGGAGGTCAGAGGTCAGGGAGTAGAGTGGTAGAGGAGATCAGAGGTCAGGGAGAAGAGGGAGTGAAGTGAGAGAGAATATCAGATGTCAGGGAGAAGAGGGAGTGGAGTGGGAGAGGAGATCAGAGGTCAAAGAGAAGAGGGGAAAGAGGTCAAAGGTCAGGGAGAAGAGAGGGGTGAAGTGGGAGAGGTCAGGGAGAAAGAGGAGTGCGTTTTTATAAGCTTATGTGTAAGTGTTTACTTCAGTGATTGCGCATTTTGTGTTGCCCTGCGTTAGTTTGTCATATCCTGGTGTATCTTTATTGTGTGTCAATTTTGTGCTTATTTAATTCTGTTTCTATATGCAAAATCATTTATCGTCTGCGTATGTATATTAACACATTTTCTATTCGTTTGAATTCCTCCAAACACAAAAACAAACAACAAAACGTCCGTCCACAAACAAAAGACCACATAAAACAAACAACCAAACGACAAACAAACATACAAAAAACAATAGAAAATAAAAAACAAAAATAAACCACACAAACGAGCATATAAAAAAGTCAATAAAAAAAACGGCAAACAAACCACACAAGACAAACAAAACGAACATACGAAAATCAATAAAAAGAAAAAAACAAAACAAAAGTCCCATCCAAAAATAAACCACACAAAACAAACAAACTACAAACAAAAGAACATACAAAATCAATATAAAAACCATCCACAAGAAAAACAAACAAACAAAGAACATACACAAAAAATGAATAACATACCAAAGAACACGACCTCTTCCTCTCCTTCTTCTTCTCTCTCTCTCTCCTCTTCCTCTCCAGCTCCTGCTCGATCTCCCTCTCCCTCCTGATCCTCTCCTTCTCCTTGAGGGCGTAGTCGACCACGTAGGCCTCGTGGATGATCGAGATCGAGGCCGAGGCGGAGAAGCTGGTGTTTGGAGGAGGAGCCGTTTGGACCTTCGCTGTCTGGGGGGGGGGGGGGTGAGGGGGGCGTGTTGGTAGTCGTGTGGTTGTTATTATTATTATTGCTGTTGTTATTCTTTGTCGTTATCATTATCAATATCATCATCATCATCATCATAATCATAATCGTCAATGTCATCATCATCGTCATCATCATCACCATCACCATCATCCTTTTGTAATCATCATCCTTTAATGATCATCATCAACACCACACTGTTGATAATCAAAATCAATAAAAAAAAATAACAAATAAAAGACAAGTAACGATAAAATATATTAAAAAATAAATAAGAAGAAAACAGTCTATCACCTTGGTCTGCGGTCTGAGCGTCTGCGACACTCTCTCGCTGAAGTTGAAGCAGTTGGGCTGCGCGTCGAGGCGGTCCAGCTCCTCGGCGGACACCAGGTCGCCGTAGAGCTCGCGGAGGTCCTCGTGGACGTCGAAGTCGTGGGTCTCCGTGGCGAGGGCTGGCGGGGTCTTGGCTGGGAGGGGGAAGGGGAGGGAGAGGAATGAGGGGGTAGAGGGAGATGGATTGGGAGTGTGTGAGAAGGGGGGGGGGGAGAGGGAGAGAGATCGAGTAGGGAGAAGAAGAGGAATAGACAAAGAGTAGGAGGGAGAGGGGGAGAGGAGAAGGAAAGAAAGAAAGAATGAAAAATAGAGAGTGAGCGAGAGACAGAATTTAGGGATAGGAGGAAAGGAGAGAATGAGAAAAAAAAAAACTAGATATATAAAAAAAACATCCTTTATATTTTCACCTATGTGTCACATCAATCCACCTACCTGCCAATCTCCCCATCAACCGTTCCATCACCCTTACCATCCTCCTCCTCCTTCTTCCTCCTCTCCATCTCCTTCATCTCCTCCTTGAGAACGACCCTCGAGGGCAAGGTGAGCAGGTCGATGAGCGAAGGGTCGTCCCCCAAGGGCTCGTACTTCCCCGCCTTGTGGTTGAACTGGACCCGCCCTCTCGCCTGGGTTCTCGAGGTGGCCAGCTTGATCTCCACCTCGGGGACGGCCGCCTTCCTCTGCTGGGGAGCCGTGGGAGAGGGGAGAGGGCTGAGGGAGTGGTTAGGGATGCTGGGGAGGTGCAGGGGAGGGGTTAGAGAAGCTGAGGAAGTGGAGGGAGGTGGGGAGAGGGCTGAGGGGTGCTGGGGAGGTGGGGGAGGTGGTGAGGAAGTGGAGGGAGGTGAGGGAGAGGCCTGAAGGGTGCTGGGGAGGCGGCGGGGAGAGGGGGGAGAGGGCTGAGGGATTCTGAGGAGGTGGAGGGAGGCGGGGGGAGAGGGTAAGGATGCTGTGAAGGCGGCGGGGTAGAGGAGGGATAGGGGTAGAGATACAGGAGAGGTGGAGGGAGTGGGTAGGGATGCTGGGGAAGTAGAGGGGGAGGGAGGATGGGGGTAGGAATACTGGAAAGGTGGAGGGAATGGGAGTTAAAGGTGAGAGGGATGCTGAATGGGTTTGGGAGAGGGATGCTGGAGTGTGCAGTTGACAGGGGAGGTTTGGGGACGCCAAGTTCTCCTGGGATATGTGGTTGAGAGGTTAAGGGATCCTGGGCACGGCTGGGGCATGGGTTGATGAGGAAGGCGCTAAGTTCAGCCTGGGCATGTAGATTGATGAAAACGGATAGAGGGGAAGGGAGGGGCGCATCAATTATGTGGTTGAAGAAGGGGTTTCAGGGGATGTTGGGTTAGGTCGGTTGGTGGTTTGAGGGGGAGGGGGGTATTGATTTCGGTTAGGGTATGTGGTTGAAGAAGACGGGTATGGAGACTCTTAGGTTGGGGTGTGTGTTTGGGCAAGGGTTAGATTTAGGTTCAATTAGGCATGTGGGTATGTAGTTGAAGAAGAGGGGTTGGGAGACGCATGGGTATGGGTATGTGGTTGGGCAAGGGGTTAAGATGGGGTCGATATGGCATGTTGTTGAAGCTGATAGAAGGCTTGATTTCCATTGATGTATGTGGTTGAAGGGGTGAGGGGTAGGAGTATGAGTTTGGTGGGGTACGTGGTATGGGGAGGGGGAGGGGAGGGGGGACAGGTGGGTTCGAGGTATGGAGGGTACTTAGAGGGGGGTAGGGGTGGAGGGGTCTACTTCTTACTATTCATTTTTGAAATACATTCCTGATATATTTCCTACTAGATAGCGACGTTTTGCACGTGTCTCTCTCCTATTTAAGACTGAAAAAAATGAGACTGATATTGACAAAAATATGCGTGATCAAGAGACATATTTGTCCCCATGTTTTTTTTCTTTTTCTTTCTTTTTTATTCTTTTTGTTGGGATTAAAATACTAAATATTCTTAAGTAGTTGTTTATTTGTTTATATTCTTATTGATGTTGGCGATATTTAATGATTAGGCTGTGATATGTGTTCATAGTTCTTTTTTTCTTGTGACATCTAGCAAGGTTAATCCTCTCTCTCTCTCTCTCTCTCTCTCTCTCTCTCTCTCTCTCTCTCTCTCTCTCTCTCTCTCTCTCTCTCTCTCTCTCTCTCTCTCTCTCTCCATCTATCTATCTATCTATCTATCTATCTATTTCTCTGTTTGTCTGTGTCTGTCTCTGTCTCTTTGTCTCTCTGTTTCTCTCTCTATCTGTATCTCTCTCTCTCTCTCTCTCTCTCTCTCTCTTTCTCTTTCTCTCTCTCTCTCTCTCTCTCTCTCTCTCTCTCTCTCTCTCTCTCTCTCTCTCTCTCTCTCTCTCTCTCTCTCTCTCTCTCTCTCTCCATCTATCTATCTTTATCTATCTATCTCTCCATCTATCTATCTGTCTCTCCATCTATCTATCTATCTATCTATCTGTCTACCTATCTACCCATCTATCCTCCCTCTTCATCGGTGTCCTCACTCTATGATAATGAAATGATAAGATCAGTGACAAGGATTATTGATGATCATAATGATAAGGGTGAAATTAATAGCAAGAAGGATAATGGCAACGATGATAATGATAATAACAAGAGTATGATAGTAGTGATAATAATGATAATGATATTATGGTAATGATGATAGTGATGGTGATACTTTTACTACTACTGATAATGATAATATTGATAATAATACTGGTAATTACAATAATGATAATGATGATATTGATGATAATTGCAATGATAGTGATAATGATCACGCTGATTACAATAATAGTGATAATGATAATGATAATTACAATAGTAGTGATAAGAA
>NW_020872405.1:210895-223395 GCF_003789085.1 Penaeus vannamei
TTCCCATACCGATTCAATCAACCACTCGCTCACTCACCACAAAATTACTCACCGACCGCAGTTGAATAAAAAGGAGAGAGCAGGTGCCAGGGAGAGAGAGAGAGTGTGCGTGAGTCCCGCCGCCCGCCCTTGCTTGTGCAGAATGAGCGAGTGAGAGTGTGATAACTTTTTGCATCGCGGCGACTTCTTAGTTTCACTTAATCTGCCGACAGGGGATCACGGTCTGTTTGTTTTGATGTATTTATCTATTTATTTTATTTTTGAGACTTGTACGTCTCTATAATTATTGTTATTGTTTGTTTGTTTGTTTCTTTTGGATGTTTTGTTTAGGAAGTTAACGTACATATTTGTCATTATCATCATTACCATTACCATTATTATTACCATTATACAATTCATTATTAATATTATCATTATTATTATTATTATTATTATCATTATTATTATTATCATTATTATTATTATTGTTAGCATCACTGACATTATTATCATTATCATTATTATTATCATTCTTGTTAGCATCATTATCATTATCATCATTATCATTATTATTATAATTATTGTTATCATTTTCATTATCATTGTTAGTATTATTATTATTGTTATCATTTTCATTATCATTGTTAGTATTATTATTATCATTATCATTATTGTTAGTATTATCATTTCTGCTATTACTAATGCTACCATTTCATCATTGCTAATATTATTGTTATTACTGTTGTCACCATCCATATTATCATCACTATTAACATTATAATTCACGTTACTATTATCATTATAATTCATATTACTATTATCATTATAATTCACATTACTATTATCATTATCATTTTTATTTTTACTACTACTTATATCATTATGATCGCTAGCATTAACTCATCGTTATAACTATCATAACCATGCTGATTTTTGTTATGATCATCAACATAGCCCTTTATATTATCGTTATCAGTATTAGTGTTATCATTTGGAAAGTCATAGTCACGATATGCATTATAGCCTTCAGTATTAGGATTTATATATATATATATATATATATATATATATATATATATATATATATATATATATATATATTATTATCTTATCACATGTACCGATATTCATGTTTGGGAAATTATCAGTAACACAATTATCTTACTATTATGAACGTTTTTCAGCGATTCTCTTTACCATTTCCTATTATTATTATTACGGTTACGATTATCATCTGTACGAGTATCATCAACGTCATTATTATCAGAATTATTGTTATCATTGATGTAGACTTTGTTATCGCCGAGGACATTAGCATCGGTGTTACCATAACCTTCGGTAAGGGAGTAGTCGTTATTATCATAATTATCATTGGCGTTATCATTGTCATCATTTTACCATGATATTTTTTTATAATCATATACGTCTCTATTATTGTCATTATATTGATCATATCTGTTATCTCCATATGTAATAATGTTATTGTTATTGTCTTTTGTTATTGTTATTTCTTTTGTTATTGCTATACAGCAACAATGTGGATATTGGTGAGTGTGACAATAATGGATATGCAGTTACAGACTACATCCATTAATAATACTACTACAATTTTAAAAGGTTTCAAAAGTCATCAATCTCCATCACTTTTATTACACAATTAAATAGAGACGTACAAAGACACAGATAAAAGAACATGGAAAAGAAAAAAGACGTAGAAAGAAAGGGGCTAGGGTAAGAAATCTATATAATTTGGTTTGGGTTAAGAACACTTAAAAGTACTTTACACGCTAATATATGTTGATTCGAAATCTTATCTGCGAATTGATGATGATATTCAGCTACATGTTTACATTTTATATTTTATCTTACATTGATTTTGGAATTTTTACTTAAAAGATACATTAACCGGAAGATATTCAGTGAATGTTGTCATTATTAGCATTCTAAATTAATAATACTTAAAGCAGGTGATAAAATATTGAAAATATGAGACCCGATCTCGGTTTATATTTAATTAGTATATACTAGATATGATCTAAAATGTAATGCAGCAATTCCTGTTTGTTATGTGTGTGTATGTGTTTCTATATGTGGGGGGGGATGTAATTGTGGATGAGTGTGCGCGCGCGTGTGTGTGTGTGTATGTGTTGTGTGTGTGTGTGTGTGTGTGCGTGTGCATGCGTGCGTGCGTGCGTATGTGTGTGTGTGTGTGTGTGTGTGTGTGTGTGTGCGTGCGTGTGTGTGTGTTTATGTTGTGTGTGGGGGGAAATGATTGTGTGTATGGATGAGTGTGCGGATGACGGGGGATAGGTGTGGGTTTGGGTGTGTGTGGGAGTGCGTGGATGGGTGAAGGGGCGACCTAATGAGTGGTAGATGTTAAAGACTACTGTATAATTGAGGATAGATAGATCGACAGATAATCAGAGAGAGAGAGAGAGAGGTAGGTAAACAGATAGATAAACAGACAGGTAGGCAGATAGAGAGAGAGAGAGATGAGAGAGAGAGAGAGAGAGGAGAGAGAGAGAGAGAGAGAGAGAGAGAGAGAGAGAGAGAGAGAGAGAGAGAGAGAGAGAGAGAGAGAGAGAGAGAATGAGACAGACAGAAAAAGGACTGATATACAGACATGCAGACAGACAGACAGGAAAAAAAAGAGATAGACAGACAGACAGACAAAAAAAACACGGTCACGCAGGTCCCCCGCCGCCCTTCGAGACCAGAGGCTCACTTGGCCTCCTTGCTCTGCTCGATCTGCATCTGCGTCTGTGGCTCGTCCTGGCTCTCCTGCGCGGCGAGGAAGTCCGGGAAGAAGAGCTCGACCTCGGCGTTGGCGCTGGCGGTGTCCGAGCTCAGGTGCAGCGGCCCGAACTCCTGCACGCACTCCTCCATGCCCTCGCCCGCCACCACCACCGCCAGCACGGAGGAGCTGAGGGCGTGGCGAAGGGAGAAGGTTAATACGAGAGGAAAATGAGGGGAGGAGGGTGGGGATGAGGAAGAGGGTGAGGAGAGGAGGAGAAGGAGAAAGGTGGGGATGAGGAGGAGGAATAGGAGGGTGATGATGGCGATGATGATGATAGTGGTTATAATGGTGTTGATGATGATGATGATGATGAGAAGGAGGAGGAAGAAGAAGAAGAAGAAAAGGAGGAAGAGGAGGAGGATGGTGTTGATGAAGTTCTATCATCTGAAATGGATTCAGTGTTATGGAATTTATGGTTTTGTGTCGTTTCATTTTACCCGAATATTATTACTTTTTATTTACTTATCTTTTTTTATTATTTTTTTATTTATTATCTTTTTTTTTTTTTTTTTTTTTTGCTAAATGTTATTTATCGATAACCTAGAGATATTTATGTAAATAAAACGTACTCCATTCACACAATCACTTACCACTGTATCCAAACGGACCCAACAGGAAACAGAGTAACCACAAATGAACTAAATTTGTAACTACACCAAAAACACAACACCAAAACACAATTCTACAAAAGCAAGATTCAAACAAGCCAATCAAAACCTTTTCTCCCAAACAAACATACAGACAAATGAATAGATCAATAAATAAAAAGATAAATAGATAGATAAATAGATCAATAAATAGATTAGATAAATAGACAGATAAATAGATCAATACATAGATACATAAATAATTTGATAAGTAGATAGACAGATTAGATAAATAAAAATAGATCAATAAAACGAACAGACAGAGACAAATAACCAAACAAACAATGTAAAGCAAAATGATTAAAAAAACGAAAATAAAATGAAAAAAATGATCATATAAAAAATCCCAAACACAACGGCGTTATACCCAGCAGCGGAGGCCAGTTGCTGTGACGCCGAGAGACTGGGTAGGGACTGGATGGCTTCCTGCTGGAGGGTGAGCTGCGTGTGGGCCAGCACCTGCACGCCGCTGACTCCCATGCGCTCCAGAACCTGACGGAGGCGGTGACGGAGAGGTGGGGGTTGGTTTGAGGCTAGTTATGTGGAGGTGTTTGTGATTTTTTTTTTTTTTTTTGGGGGTGGGGTAAGTTTGGGGGGTATTGTAACAATTGTGACTGTTGTTTGATATTACTTTTGTAGTTATTATAGGTGCTATTGTTATTATCACTGATATTGTCACTGTCATAACTATTTCTATTATCATTATTATTATTGCCATTATTTGTATTAGTGTTTTATCATCATTTCAATATTATTGTCATTATCATCATCATCATCATTATATCATTACTGCTACTACTACTCTTACTAAAACATTAATAATAATTATTATTATTATTATCATCATCACCTTCGTTAGTATTATAATTATTTCACTATTGTTTGTATCAATTTCATTATCATTATCATTATTTTTCTTATCATCATTAGTATCATTATTATCATCATTATCTTTTTCATTAAATTGTTATTATTATCAACATCACTGACCATTGTTTTGTTTTTTTCATTCTCTTTCATAATAAACTAACACAATCAAACCGACCTCTTGGTGATCAGCATCTGGCAACAGCAAAAGTCTCGGAACCGTAGCATCAGGAGGCGGTGGGAAGAACCTCGCTGCCAGACGTAGCTGGAGTTCGCGACTTCGAGGCAACCATGCTGGGACGACGAATTCCTCTTCGCCGAATTGTGCCACAAGCCTTTCGAGTAAGATAAGGAAGATATGTGATATTTAGAGCTTCACGGGAATTTAGCGAAAATTCCGTACAGTTTCGCGGAATTATGACGTCACGGTGTCTCGCAGGAAAACTCTTAGAGCCGTTTTTGAAAATCATTTCACGTTAACAGGAATAACATAGATCAAAATTCGTAAGATAAAAATATTGTTGATCATAAGTGTGACCACCATACTTATCAAATAAATACAAATGATTTTTTCATTTATATTCAGATATACTTCACCAACGCTGGTAGATTTTTCCTGATTATAATCAACATTGACAAAACTACTTACGAATCGGGTTCTTCCTGGCGAGCCTTCTCAAGATCAGGCGGCCCTAGAACCTGGTACCAAGCCGCCACCACGTCCCCTTCTTCTATCCTGCAACACAGAATTGATTACTTCGTCTTTTTCATATCTTGCAAGTCTATTTCGAACGAGTTTTCAGTCAGGTTACTCATGCCTGATAGAAAGAGGGAGGTAGACGGATAGATTGATCAACAGATGGAGAAAGAAGGGAGAGATGTATCGACACAGTCAGATAGACTAAGAGACACATAAGCAGAAAAATGTTTTAAAGCAATTAAAATTGAGATCAGGAGAAATGAACAGACAGGGTGAGGCAAGAGAAAGAGGAAGTGGAAGCATGTGAAGAGAACAGGAAAGGTACGAAATTAACTCACTTCAGGTAGAGCATATACAGCGGCCCATGACTAAGCTTCTCCTCCCAGTCTTCAAGGTCGTCCTCCACCACTTCTCCCTCCTTTTCATTCTCGTCGCCTTCGTTGTCTTCTTCGTCTCCCTTTTCTTCTGCTTCCTCTCCGCCTCCTTCTTTGCTCTGAGCAGGAAGTGAGATATTTAGTTTGAGAATCTTTTCAAGACGACATATAGGGAAACAAGCCATTACTCGATTTTTTTTTGTAATGTTCACTGAAAGATCCTGACAAGATAAGTAATATTTATCTGGCCTGCAATGGTAAGACACGCACGTTATAATAATGACCATAATTAGATAGAATAAGAAATGAAAATGGTCAAAAAAATGGAAAATGGAATACCTAAAAAAAAAAAAAACGTCCAAGGAATGATATCGGATCCTACCTGATTCCCACCGTCCTCCCCAGCTCCTCCTCCCCCTCCTTCTTCCTCCTTGCCCGCTTCCTCTTCCTCTTCACCCTCTTCCCCTTCCTCTTTCCCCTCCCCATCGCCCTCCTCGACGGGGGGAGGGGGAGGAAAGAGCAGGTCGTGCAGCTGTTCTCTCGTTGGCTCCTCTTGGACGTGGCCCGCGATCTCGAAGCCTGAAAGGAAGTGGGAAGGGCGTAAGAGGAAGAGGAGGAGAGAGAGAGAGACAGACAGACAGAAACAGAGATAGAGACAGACACAGACATAGACACAGAAAGAGGGAGAGAAGGAGAGAGAGAGATACAGACAGAAACAGAGAAACAGAGAGAGAGGCAGACGGACTAACTAACCGACTGACAGACCACCGGGCAAACACAAAAATAAAGGAAACAGAATGAATAAGACAGCAAACTAAGCAACACATCGACATATCAGAGCACGCCCAAAGGCCAAGCCCGCCTTCAGGACGCCCACCGCACGGACCTCACCTGCAGCCACGACGTTCGAGAGGAAGGTCTCCGTCTTTTCCTGCGAGATGATGTGAGGCAGGATGAAGAGGACGGCCTGCAGGAGCGGTTCCTCCTCCGCCTCTGAGCCCTCCTCGCTGTCTTCTGTCGCCACGCCCACCGGAGGAGGCACGCAGACACGCCCACGACGACGACAGATCGGTGGAAAAATCAAGGATGGAGTATCCGAGAAGTATTTAGGTTAGGGGATGTCTTTTTTTCCTTAGTTTTATTCTCTCTCTCTCTCTCTCGCCCATACCACCCGATCATACATCCTTCGACCCACCATCCATCCATCCATCCATCCCATCCATCCATCCACATCCATCCATCCATCCATCCATCCATCCATCCATCCATCCATCCATCCATCCATCCCCACCCACCCATAAGTCCACCTCAACCCATCCATCCATCCATCTATCCCCACCCCCATTCACTCACCCATCCATTCACCCACCCTCTCCCTACCTCCCCCCCGTTCGTTCCTTCCCTCTCTTTCCCTCCCTCCCTCTTCTTCCCTCCTCCCCTCTCCTTCCCTTCCTCCCTCTCCTTCCTCCCTCCCTCCTCCCTCCTTCCTCCCTCCTCTCCTTCCCTCCTCCCTCTCCTTCCCTCCCTCCCTTTCCTTCCCTCGTTCCCTCCACAGCCCAAAGTGACGTCGAGGAAACCACCCAAGTTCTGCATTTCGCCCTCCACGTCGTCCAAGTCCTCGTCGGGTTCTAACACTTCTTCAGGCTTCACGAGGGACTCCAGAAGGACCTGAGGATGAGTGTGGTGTGGTTTAGTGGTCGTTTCAGCATGTGAGGTTTATTTGTACACATAAATGGTGTAGGTAATTCTCTTTATTTATTTATTCATTCTTTTTCATACTTTCTTTCTCTCTATCTATCTCTCTCTCTCTCTCTGTCCCTCTCTCCTCCATACCCTCCTACACCCCTTCCCTTCCTCCTTCCCCTCCTTCCCTTTCTCTCCCTCCCTCCTTCCACCCACCTCTCTCTCTCTCTCTCTCTCTCTCTCTCTCTCTCTCTCTCTCTCTCTCCCTCCCTCTCCCTCTCCCCTCTCCTCTCCCTCTCTCCCTTCTCCTCTCCCTCTCCCTCTCCCTCTCTCCCTCTCCTCTCTCTCTCTCGTTCTCTTACCACGTCCCGCGCCCCTCCTTGGCCCTTGATGATCGAGATCTCCTTCTTCAGCAGCACCCTGATGGTGGCCAGCAGATTGGGACCGTCGGCGCCGTGGATCACTCCCAGGGGCTTCCCACACTGTTTCCGACCGAGGGAGAAATATAGGAGTAGATAGTAGATAGAGTAGTAGATAAGGGGTGGAGGAGGTGGAGTAGATATGAGTATATATCAACAGGAATGGATAGTTGATAGAAGGAATAGGAAGAGGGACTGAGGAGGTGGAGAGGGCCTAGGTAGTAGATAGTAGATGAAGGGACGCAGAAAGAGTAGTCAGAAATATAAACCAAGATAGATATTAGGTAAATGAAAGTAGAAAGGGTGGATAAGAGTAGAGAAAACAGAGAGACAGTAGACAGAGAGAGGTCACAGATAGAAAAAGCAGACAGGAATAGATAGAAATGAAAAATGAAGGGTGTGGAAGATGAGAATCATTTTCGAAGTCTAGAATAAGAAAACCATTATGAAGAAAGAGGGATGGTTTTAAGACAACCGTGTGAATTGATTTTTTTTTTCTTTTTACTGTAATTGGCAGTTCTCTTGAGCATTTAAAGGAAAATTACAGTAAGCTTTTTAAAAAATCAGAATTTCAAAAATCGCCAGTCACCTCGCTGAAAATATAATACAGGTATACAAACAACTTAATAAAAACAACTTACCCCCAGGAAAAGCCAGGTAGGTTCGGCTTTCCCTCTAAACTTCTCTAGGACACTGATGTTGTCTGCCTTGGCCTGATCAACAAAAGGTCAATTGCAAATTAATATCCCATATTTTGCTTCTTTAATTAAAGTCTTAGAGTACTTCCCAATTAACCTCTGCATTCAGTAGTTCGACAGCTTATAAAGTAATATGAATTTTACTTTTGTTTTTGAATTGTTCACCAATATAATCTATTCCAGTTGGCAAAACTGCTACTCTCGTTAAAAATTCAACAATTTAGATATTGTCATAACATAAAAGATAGTACAAGAACAACCAGAGGGGCACCCAAGAACATAGGAATGGAGGAACATATAACAGAACAAGAAAGCGGGAACAGACAAGGAGAATCAGTAAAAGACGGAGAAACACAGGAGCAGACAAGGAAAATCGGTGAAAGACGGGGAAACACAGGAACAGGACATAGATAATCAATAAAAGACGGAGAAACACAGGGACAGACAAGGAGAATCATTGAAAGACGGAGAAACACAGGAATAGACAAGGAGAATCAGCAAAAGATGGAGAAACTCAGGAACAAATAGATAATCAGTGAAAGACGGAGAAACACAGGGACAGACAAGGAGAATCAGTGAAAGACGGATAAACACAGGAACAGATAGATAATCAGTGAAAGACGGAGAAACACAGGTGCAGATAATGAGAATCAGCGAAAGACGGAGAAACTCAGGAACAAGCAGAGGAACGAGACCGGACCATGGCCAAGGTGAGGAATTCGTCTCCGAGTTCCAGCTTGATCCTCCGAAGGTGCCCCGTCATGCTGGAACATGGACCCGCCCACTCCTGGTACACGTCCACGACTGCCGGGAAGATACGCACATATCGTGGGCGTGAGGGGCGTTTTTTGTGTACATAATAATGCGCATAGACGAAAAGGCAAGTAAGGAGTCACATGTATCGTAACACAAGAAGGCAAGAAAATAAAGGCCTTTGCACTGTGACGCCAGTAGTTATCTTGTTAAACCTGATTGATATTGTGAATTAAAACATTTATGCCGTTGAATGAAATCAGTATATTAAGTTAGGTTTCATATAGTTTGGAATGAAAATAGAATGATTTGCCGACGAAAATGTCTTATGAGATAGGTAGGCTAGTGGAATACACGAAAATAACCTACGTAGAGATAATAGTCGTTATGACAGTGAGTTAAGACTAGAAGGGAATGACTACACACAAAGAGGGGAAATGGGATTGATATGACCATTATGTCAACTTACCCAAAAGGCCTGTTGCATCATATTCACTTTGTAAGGATGCCAATTATAAAAAAAAAAAAAAAAAAAAACATGGCATACTTGTTCGTGCTTGACACAATAGCAATAACAATATTTTTAAAAAATATAAATGTATTATATATATATATATATATATATATATATATATATATGTGTGTGTGTATATATGTAATATATATATCCTATATATATAATATATATAATATATAATATATATTATATATATATATATATATATGTGTGTGTGTGTGTGTGTGTGTGTGTGTGTGTGTGTGTGTGTGTGTGTGTGTGTGTGTGTGTGTGTGTGTGTGTGTTGTGTGCATGAATGTATATATAAATATATATATAATATATATATATATATATATATATATATATATATATATATATATATACATACACACACACATATATATATATATATATATGTGTGTGTGTGTGTGTGTGTGTGTGTGTGTGTGTGTGTGTGTGTGTGTGTGTGTGTGTGTGTGTGTGTATACATATATATATATATATATATATATATATATATATATATATATATATATATATATATATATATATATATATATATATATATATATATATATATATATATACATATACATATACATGTATATGCACGTGCATATATCAGCACAAACTTACCGTCTTCATAGAAAAGCGACAATTACATCATAAGGAGCAATCTAAAAATTGAATAACGAGACATCAAAAATCTTACCTAGTAGCCCCGTCCTCTTACAAGCATTTTCCCAATCCTGGTCGTTTGAAATAATAATCTGGAGCTGCTGAGCCTCGGCCTTCTTGCGCGCCATCTGTTCCAGCTGAGCGGCGGTTCGGGGAGGCTAAGCGCGCGAAATGGTAGACAGAGATCGTGTGAATAAAGACGAAATGGCGTTTGATTTATGAATAATTAAGATTATTCATGTAATCTAGTTTTGTTTAATGTGTGTTTTTAGTTTTTTGTTGTTTTTTTCTCTAATTCGTCTTTTCTCTTCTCATACATGACATCGATGTAGTCACTACAGTGGAATTAAGTGATGTTAATCGTTATTTATTTAATATCATTATTATCTCTTCCATTACGCTGGTCCTCATTGTTATTGCTATCATATCATTTTCGTTACTTATCATTATTTCATTACTGTCATTGGTTAACATAAATGATTTACCTATTCATCTGTGATCATCATTATATCAGTATTATCATTTTTATGATCATTATTATTACTACTACTACTATTATTATTAACATCATTATTTTCGTTATCACTATTATTATATTTATTATTGCTATTATCATTGCTATTATTTTTTAATTATCATCCTTATCATCATTATCATTATTATTGCCATTATTGTTATCATTATTATCATAACCATCATTATTGCTATCATTATAACTATCATTATTACTATTAATAGTAGTGGTAGTAGTAGTAGTAGTAGTAGCAGTATCATTATTATTACTGCTATTATTGGTGCCATTATCATCATCACTACTAACATCATAATCATTATTACCATCACTATCGTTATTCTTATTCTTATTATCTATATTTTCATTACTATCTTTATAATCATTTCATTATCAGTATCATTGTTTTTATTACTATTATTATTATCTTTATTATTATCATTATCATTATTATTACTATCATTATCATGATCATTATCATCATTATTATTATCACTGGCATTATTACTATAATTATTATTGTTATCATTATCACTATTACTACTACGGTCATTATTACCATTACTATTACTATTATAATCTTATTAACTATTGTCATTATTATAATAATTCTAATGATGATAATTCTATCATTTTTACTTTTGTTATTATTAGTATCATCATAATTAGTATTAAATTTATCATTATTAGCTTTATTATCTTTATCATTATTATTTTTATTATATCATTGTCATTATTATCATCATTGTTATCATTATCATCATCATTTATATCACTTTTACTATTAGCATTTCTATTCATTTCATAATCATTATATCATATTTCGTATCAATATAATTGTTGTCATTATCATTTTGTTATCACCCTTATCACAATCATATTTACCGTTATAAGAATTATCATTAGTTCGGTATTACTATTCCATATCTTTTTCTTTTAATAGCAACAATGATTGTGATCAGTGATTAATTATCAACATTATCATTTTGTAAAGTGACGGATTTGTCATCAGGATTTAGCTTTTTCATTATCATCATCATATGATTCATTATTGTTCAACCGCTTTGGTGCGAAGACCGAAGAGTTATTATTCACACAGTGGGTTTATTGGAAGATTCTTGAAGCAGTTTCGAATCCCTCACGGGTCTCATCTTCGAGAATTCGAAACTGATTTTTCTTTTCTATCTTCGATTATTCATGATATCCACTATGGTTCTTTTAATTACCAAGAGCATTGATGTTATCGACTGCAATATTATATTGAATAGTATTACACTGATGTAATTAATCATTCAGAGTGATTATTTACAATTAAGACAGTGGTGGTTTCGTTTCAGAACGTTCGCTGTCTTGCCATATTAATCACCATCGGTCATATTTTTATTAGCTACAGTGAATTAATTATATTACAGTGTGATTGTTATTGTGACTACAACAGTTGACGTCAGAGAAGGAGAATCGATTATCCTATTGCCAATTACTGTACATATTAAATTGTTTTATAACGTTGTTTCAAATTGTTGTTAATATTACGTCATTGTTATTTCAGTTTTAATTTCTATGACTAATATTTCACTATAAACATCTCTTTATAGTGAAGTTTTTTTTTTAATGATTGCTCAAGCAGCATTAGAAAAATGTATTTGATAGAAGCGTTGGCGTATGTAAATCATTAGTACAAATAGAAGAAAAATCTGTTGTTCTCATGGGAACATGTTTTCTTTATTATTGTTAACCTTTTGAAGCAGCAAAAGCAATTTTAACAATTTATAATAATGTTAAGACAAAGAGAAAATTGAATGACATAAAGTTGGAACTCTTTCACATAAGTGTTTTTTTATGTATACATTCATATGATTTTATGGTGTGTGTTGTAGTTTTTATTCTACTCTGTG
>NW_020872405.1:233395-238395 GCF_003789085.1 Penaeus vannamei
ACCCGGCCTGTGGCCATTTTTTCCCATGACGGCATATTCATATCACCCGACCCTGAAGCCAAATTTTTTCTTGACATGGTGGTCATATCACCCAGACCAAATGGGTTAATCTAAATATTTTGTTACAAATATTTTCAAAAATCTATTAAAGATATCTATTGTGTAAAATCTCCTAGTCAGCCCACATTGAGTAAACAAAATATATTCAGGAAGACATTTTATCTGCACATCAATGAGAGTTTGCAGTCTGGTCCTCATCTTCATTTTTGTTCATTATTTTGAAAACCATGGTGTTTCACTTTTCAGTACAGCTACATTTAGTATATGATGATCATGGCTTTCATGGCAAATGTCTTTTTTTGATTTAGAACTTATATATTAAGGAAATCTCTGACACTCTTCATCAATGACTTTTCCAAATAACAGGGTTTATTTGATATATTATACACACTAACCTAACAGTGATAAGCGTTAGATTAATGCATTTTTGTTTTAATCAATTTATGTTTGGAAGGAATAATACCACTTTTGTTTGGTTAACCTGTTGCGCCTAGGCCTAAACCATACTATGTATATATATGTAGAAAAGGTATGAATGAGACTGGATATATTCACAATACAAGAGATGTATTTGACCGGTTTCGATTATGTCTGTCAAAAATACATGTATTTCTGACAAAGACATAATCGAAACCGGTCAAATACATCTCTTGTATAATGAAGATATCCAGTCTCATTCATACCTTTTCTACATTTGTCAACATGGTTACGGTTCATACTGTGTATTTCAGTTCATAGTGTGACAGTTCTCATGTTATTTTGTCAGAAAGCAACTGCTGTTGCAGTAGAATTTGTTGTTTGTAATTGCTGTATCATATTCATAGATATTGATGATTGATGATGATGCACTATGGTGCATCATCATCAATATCAGTTCACAAACCAATTTTAGCTCAATCTTGCTTGAATATATGAGGTGGATGCTTGTTGCAGTAGTGCCGATACATTCAAAGATAGCTGGTATCATTATGCTTACATTGTAATCTGTGGTGAGTAGGTTTTACTAAATACACAAATTTTGAATTGTTTATTCTAACATATTCTGCATCAGGCAAAAGTCAAGCGCACAGTCTTTTTTCTAATATATATTTTTTCACCCTCTAAATAAAAGATTTCCAAACAGTAACCCAAACCTTTTGAATGCAAAGGGTTTACTAATGCAAAAGCTAGTGGTTTTTTGAAGAAAAATAACATTGGATTAGCTATCACATCAAAATACTCACAAAAAATCATCATCTTGTTTGTTACTACAGTGAGTCTTTTTTTCATTGTCCAGGTTTTGTATAGAAGACACTTCTAGAATTTTTTGTGGAGATAAGGTAAATTTACTTTCAAAATAGGTATTATTCTAATGAATGTATCGGTATGGCATACAATCTTAAGTTAAACTGATAGTCGTACACTGTCAATTGATAACCTTAACCTCTGCATTTCAAGCTCCAACAAAGCCAATAAAATAATGCTGTATATATTTTGGGAAGATGGAGCTTTGACAAGATTTCGGTTGTTCAAGAATACCTTCATATTATGGAGAGGTTACCAGAGCAGCAACAATTGTGGGTGCTGTGCCAACCAATGCAAATCCATTGAAGTATGCTCAGGTGTGTTAGCAACATTCACAAAATTCAATTTGATAACTATCACTTACTTATGAAGCTAGTCAGTTAAGTTGCACTCCCTCCCTCACCCATAACAGTCTAAACTTGCCATTGTCTCTAACTTACAAAATGTACTGTAAAATTTTAAAACTACAAATTTTTATTTTGACTGAAAAAGAGCCTCTTATTAGAGTAGAGAGTAGACAATAGATAGTAGACAGTCGAAACTATAGAGTAGATAGAGAGAAAACAGCAGAAAGAAGAAAGGAGAGTAGACTGCTAACAGCAGTGAAGAGATTAGACAATAGAGAGTAAGGAGAAGAGAGTAGATGGTAGAGAGTAAAGAGGAGAGAGTTGACATCAGAGAATAGTGAGAAGAGAGGAGAGAATAACGAGGAGAGTAGAGAGTAGCTATTACAAGTAGAGAGTAGAGAGGAGTGAAGAGTATAGAGAAGAGCAGAGAGTAAAGACAAGAGAGTACAGAAGAGTACAGAGAAGAGAAGAGAAGAGAGAGAGAGAGAGAGAGAGAGGGCTGTAGCAGTAGCTGTAGCAGTAGCTGTAGCAGTAGCTGTAGCAGTAGCAGTAGCAGATATACCTATTAGTATAACCAGTGACCAGATTAGTAAACCCGACTATGAATATTGTTAGGTTACTAGGGGAAGATGATACAAAGAGTATAGTTTTGTTTATAAGAGGGTGGGGGGGTTGGCTGTAAATTTACAGCTACCCTAAAAGCATCAAGCTGGGATTTTATCTAGTAAATAAGTAAAACAATATAAATCCTGCTGCTGAATTAATAATGATAAAAAAGTCAAAGCAAACTTGTCCTTAACAATTTAATCATTGAAATGAAGTGTATTAGAAAGTGTATAATAAGCCTATCATATCTACCAGTGTCTGAGAATGTTAATTTTGGATGGCCACTGGCTGAAGGGCAAAAGCCCAAATTTAATTAGTCAAGTGTCCTCAAACTCTATTGGTTAAAGGTTTTAAGCATTCCATTAGTTCTTACTATTAACACAAGATTATTATATGGAGGTTGTTGCAGTCTTATGTTGGTTGGTATTTTCTGTAATATATTTGTTACTAACCATCATAAGAGTAGTTAGTAATGATTATTTTCCTTTGTATCATTGTACACAAATTGTCTTTATTATTGCCATAAGTAAGGTTTTTGACATTTTTTTTTTATTATGGTTATTAAAGAATATACATGGATTTTATTCCAACCTCAGGGCTCTATCATTGCATTCAAACTCCTTGCTGTAATGATGGTGATGATTGCATGAAAGCAAAATTTTACTAATAATACTTCCTGAAGCTAGTAAAGACTGGATATTCTTGCTTGATATTCTTGTTCCTAGGGAGCACTTTCATTGAGTTGTTTAATCCATACACTTTGTGCTTTGAAATTCTTCATTTGAACACATAACTTGTTTACCAGCTTTGATATGTACTTAGTTTATGTGTTGGTTAGTATTACACTCTGTAATTTAGATATACAAGCTGTTTAGGGAAACATGGCCACAATGAAAATGTAATTTTTCAGGTCAAAACTTTATTGATAGATTTTCAGGTATTTCTTGAGGTTTTCACCTCAGCAAAATTTATTGTTATCAAATGCATTGACATAAGCCTGTATGTGTTTTTCTTTCTTTCTTCTTTTCTTACTGTCTTTTTAATGATTGTGATATTTCCTTTAGTAATGATACCCTTAAGGTATCATTACCAAGATGCATAAAATCAGCAAATGTTTAAATGAAATAGGTAAAGCACTTTGAGTTGAAATTTGGGAAGTAGAGTTGAAAACAGCCAGAAAAGAACAATATCCAACATATTACAAGTAAATTTGTAATATAGAAAAATACATCGTTGTGTATGGTGTGTAGACTACATTTCAAATTATGTGATAATTGTTTACAAACTAGGGATGTTCGAGGCCATTTAAAATTAGTGTAATTTTTAGTGTGTGTTTGCTTTTGTGTGTGTGTGTATGTAAAGATTACAGCTACAAGTATAGCTCCTTGGTATATGATACCCGCAGCTACCTTCTCCAACTATAGGTAGACTAATTTTGTAAGTCTGACTCCACAGCTCTAGATTAAACAGTCAAATTCAAGATAGATTAATCCTACATAGAAGATTTACTCTGTAAAACCTTTGATGAAGAGACTCAGAGAAGTTGTACTGTTTATGCAACCTGAGTTATGAAGAATTGAAGACACAGGGATTACTTCAAATTCCACAGACAATCATTTCTTCATTACACTAGATGGCCTGTAGTGGTGATAGAGACAGATTTCTGAAATGCATAATGCTTGCTGTGAAATAAAAAAGATGCAAACATTGGGAATATGCACATATACCTAGTTGACGGTTTCATTTGGAAACATATATGGAATATGTGTTACATATTAGCTAAATGTCATGTATCTTTATGATATACTAGCATACTTGGGACATGCTGATGGCCTCCCCTCCCCCATTACTCTCTCTGCTTCTTTCTCATCTTTATTTCTCATATTGTGTTGTTTGTTAGTTCATGGAGAACTGCTTGTATTAAAAGTGAACTACACTTGATTGAGACAGATTACCCCATGAGCAAAGTAAGGCATCAGCGTGACATGCTTATTTTTTTACTTGCAGACTGGTGGAAGGCAGGATGGCCACCTCTCTGGCAACATTGACAGGCCACAAGGATCGTGTGTGGAGTGTTTCGTGGAACCCAAAAGGCAATATTCTATCCTCCTGTGGTTCAGACCGGTCAATCCGGCTGTGGAACCAAGAAGGGGACACTTGGGTTAGGAAGTTCTCTGAACTCACGCACGGTGCGATGTGTGTCATGGTCTCCATGTGGTAATTATTTTGCTTCAGCCAGTTTCGATGCCACTGTTAACATATGGGACTGTAAGACAGGTGATATTGAATGCACGGCCACATTGGAAGGTCATGAGAATGAAGTGAAAAGTGTAGCTTGGTCTGCATCAGGTTCTCTTCTAGCAACATGCTCAAGGGACAAGTCTGTCTGGGTTTGGGAAGTGGGTGAGGATGATGACTATGAGTGTGTGTCAGTAATGCCTTCTCATACCCAGGATGTGAAAAAAGTTGTATTCCATCCCAATGCAGAAATCCTTGCATCTGGATCTTATGATAACAGCATTAAACTTTATAGAGAGGAAAGTGATGATTGGGGTGTATTCTGCACACATATGTATGGCACATGTCGACAGTATGGAGCCTTGCATTTGATAGCAGTGGTCATCGTCTGGCTTCTTGTTCAGATGACCGAACCATCCGGATATGGCAGGAATATTTGCCCGGAAACAGCGAAGGAGTAGCCAC